>JAXIVJ010016223.1:0-29469 GCA_036785665.1 Chirona hameri
GGCCGTATCTACGAATGGTGATGCATTATTCCTGCAAATCGCGCTCCTGTAATTTGGAAATAGTCGATCTGAACAATGCACGCATGACTTAAAAATGTCTTCACACGGATGCCTCAAATAGTAAAAACTATGCAGTGCTAACCCCGTCCGTTCCGCTGGACGATTACAGGTCAAGTAAGTGGTGGTGCAAGCCAGTGATAGGCAATTAGGGATTGACAGCCCATACTACCCGTGTCACACCCGTCGTACCTATAATACGTTGTTGTACCCGCCATACACCCAAGGTATCCGTAAAAAACTACGTTGCCCGACATACACCGTAGTACCCGTTGTGCCCCTGTGGAACACGTGATAACCTCGTTATAGCCGGCACTCACCCATTATATCCGTGGTACACCCATGGCACCCGTTATGCACCCGTTAAACCCGTGAAAACTCCACCCAGGCTTAGCGTATATTATATTTTTCAGAATCTCTAGAAAGGCAGATCGCTATAAAATAAATGGAATCGCTGCTGGCACGAACGTGACAGTCGCCCACTAACACACCCTTCCACTCGTCATCCATGACATTGTACTAACTAGCTGGTATCTCTTGGATGGTGGTACCCACACCAAAAGAAGAGCACGTGCACCCCCACCCCCCCCCACCCATCCCCACCATGCATCCATGCTTAGCTATGTTGGTCAGTATATCTCACTATGTCCTAATGATCTGGAGTCTCCTGGATGCAGGAGACTCCAGATCATCAATACACGTGCCCGTGCGCACCCCCCCCCCCCCCCCTCCCCACCCTCCCCACCCATGCATAGCTATGTCACCCCATGCAGACAGAGGCTGACCATGACCAGTTCACCCGCTAGCCCATTTATATATTTTTTCTCTCTCTCTCTCGAAAGAATCGAAACGCCTCTGGCGGCACCAGCGCGCAAACAATAAATTTTAATCGAAACCTTTTCGTATTACCAATCAACGGTAAAATTTTGAAGGAGGATTTTTCGCTACCGGTCACATGAACCTCAAGCTAACTATAAAGCTCTCAACTGCAGCGTGTTACATTATTTACTATAATGATGCATCTGACCACGAATGGCTTCTTCTCCGCCATGTGCTATAGCCGATAACGCCATCCGTTTCAGTTGACTAATGTGATATTCCGAACATTGCCCGGGCAAGTTCGAAACGGCCTAAGTGTTTGATACTGCCTGACGCTATCGTAAATGTCATATTGCCTAGGCAGTTTCGAAACTGCCCAAAATTTCAGGTAGTTTCAAAACTGCCCTGCATTTCAGGCGTTTTGCAAACTGCCTGTTTTTGTAGGCAGTTTCGAAACTGACGTGAGTTTCCATATTGCCTGTAACACCTCCAGTTCCAGACTGACCATGGGCTTCTAAAACAGGAATGTCATTCGCCACTGATCGTGATCGCGTAGCGGCGACTCGCATGCATAAATCAAAATTCAAATAAGTTTTCACTTTTTCGAAAGACAACAAAAAAGATAAAAAGATAAAAAGTATAAATATTTGTATTTGGAAATTATCAGGGCAGCCCAAAGGAAGACCGAAGTCGACGTTTTTATCGCAGCTTTATTTATTGAAATGTTTATCGAACATATTGCATTAAGTTTTGCCCCTTTCTTTCAACTTGCACACAATCAGACTGTCGGCGGTGGTTCGACGCCTTTCAGTTGGTGGTGCCGGCGCCGGAGTCGGCGGCAGTCCCGGGTTCGACCCCGTCGGTCGGCACCCCCGGCACCACCCTCCCGGCCCTCTGCACAGCTGCAGATAACGATCAGAGGCGAGACGTCGGCGCCGACGGATCCGGCGTCAATGCCCCTCTGATCCTCACTACACGGGAAATTCCATGTCTTATCAGAGTCGACCGACGCTTAAACCCCTGCGGTTTGCCTTGCCTCACCAACTAAACCTGAACATGAAGCCTCACGAACTAAACCTGAACATGAAGCCTCACGAACTAAACCTGAACATGAACCGTATCAATACTGCACACTTCGCAACTCTGTATTCAGCTGACTCACGGAACTGCTTTGCGGAATCTGACGGAGGGAGCCGCCTCCGTCTCTACTCACCTCACCGCACTGCCGGCGGCCACGCACCACTTCCGTTCCCACCGCCGCACCACGCACCCACCCACCCACCCACACACAGACACGCATACAGCAGCCCGCTCTGCGGAGCGGACCGTGAGCGCCTGGACGACGGTCGCGTCGCCGTCTCACTAGGAGATCGGATGCCGGCGAGCGCAGCGCGGCCGCCGTCGCCCCGTCGGACCGACGCAAATTACGTCGCCGCTCATTAGCGCGGCGTTATCACTGAAAGCCGCCGCTCGGCCGCCGCAGGGCCCGCCCCGTGACGTCAGCCAAATGAAAGTGACGTCACGCGGCCGCCCCGCCGGGTTATGTCCGGCTACTGGGGACTTAATTAAGGGAGGCGGAGCGGCGGCGGCGCGCCCGCCCTAATGAGAATGAAGGCTGCCTGCCGGCGGCGAGTCGGCGGCCGGCGGCGGCGTCAGTCGCCGGCGGCTGAGGCGGGCAGGCGCCTAATTAACACCGACTGATACAAATCATATGTGTTACGTAAGGCGCAGTGACATTCATGCATGTTCACCGATTAGTTAATCTTGTGTATTACAAGGTCGACTCCATCACTCGGATGCAACAAAGTCTGTTCAGACAGTCTTCTTTGTGTAGGTATAAAACAGCTTCTTTTTATTTTCTTGCTTATTGTTCATGCTTCTTTAAACATTCTTCGGTTTTATTATACGCTAGTATCTCCTGTACTATTGCACTATATATGAAATGTATCAGTAATGCCTCGTTTTTGTTTGCTTGTGCGATGAACGCTTCAGCTGGCAGCTCCCTTCTGATTTCTACTTCGTATTTTTCCTGTGCTTCATTTATCTCCTCAGTCAGCTTTACACATTCAAAAATCCTATGCTCCATTGTTTCCGTAGCTTTTATACATAGTGGACATCTGATCGCTGCCTCCTTATGTCTTCTAACGTATCATACTTAATGATACCCGAGAATCACTGGCGGATCCAGCCTCTCTCCGTGGGGAGGGGGCATCTTTGTGTTGCAAAAAAGTACCCCATTTGTTTCTAAGCGGATTTGGGCCGGTCACTTTATTTTGGTATTCGAGCTTAAGAAATTCACTTCTAAAATTCACAACAACAAAAAATGTGGAATTTTTTCCGAAACAAAAGCAGTTTTTTGTTATTTCTGATGGTCAAAACCCCCAAATTTCGGAAATGAGAGATCGACATTTTGAAGGGAATGTCATTTCCTTTCTTTTGCCGTTTTGTATTTGCAATTTGCTTCAAAACTCTATTTTCTACGATTTTTCAAACATTTATCGTTTTTCCACCAAAAATGGCATGACATGACGTCATTAAAACGTCATTATCTCCCCAAATGCTGCATAAATTTAATTGAAATTTGGTAACAAGACGTATACTTGATGCAGCATAAGGTACTGAAAGTTTCACGTTGATATCTATCATAGTTTTCAAGTTATTGAGAAAAACCGTGAGGGGGCAGATTCTGCCCCCCCCCCCCTTCGCGGGGCGCGAGTTAATGTCACCGGGGCTGCTTGAATTGCATCAGGTGCGCTGTTTTGTCTATCATTGAAATAAAGGGATATACAAAACTTCAAATTCAATCATTCGAGAAAAAACTTCCGTTTTCATGAAGTTTTCCCCTAAGATCATTGTTTTCCACGTTCAGTGCAGGGAACGCGCGGGGGGCAGAGTTACTTGTATTGAATGCCCCCCCCCCCCGAATGCGCCAGTGCCAAGAATGTCCAATTAATAGTTTCAGTCTGGTGAGAGAGTAGCATGCTTCTGTATTGCACTGTATCTATTTGCTGGCCAGAATGTGGTCCAAACTTCTTTTCATTTGACAATAATTCTAGAAGCCAATGTATGCTTTGTGTTGCTTCAGTAGAGGCTTAGAGTTCCGTCCGTATAATTTCCTGTATCGCACCTTTTTCAGCATCGCGCCAGCGCTTTATAGCTTTCGCATCATCTTGATATATCCACTCTTAAACCCGCCATTGACTGGGGGGGGGGGGACGCCCCCTGAAGAACTTTCGCAATAGCCCAAAATCCAATAGCGCTATCAGCGTGAAACTTTGGGTGCCTTCTACCACAACAATCTTCCTACACCAATTTTACGTCTTCTGCGCAAAAATGAAGCAATTTCGTCGTTTTTTGTTCTCTCGAGATACAGCGAATTTAGTGACGTCGCTACACACGAGTTTGACTAGAAAAAAAACACCTAAGCTTTAACAGACCGTACAAAGGCCATATTTTGAGAACAATGCAATGACAAATCGTCAGAAGATAGCAAATGGGAAGAGCTATTCAAAATGGTGATCTCGGATTTTTCAAAATTTTGGTTTTTGACCCAAAAGAAATCAAAAACCGATTACAAAAATTCCAACAAAATCAAAATTTGCAGACATTCAAAACACCGGAATATATATTAGAGAACCACATATGGGCAATTCCCAAACCAAATTTAAAACAATATCACTATTTTTGACTGACTTATGGCTTCTAAAGTAACTTATGATGTATTTTTGAAGAATTGTAGGTTTTGGTTTTTAATAACCAGCTACGAACAAATAAACGTCACCACTGCATTTATGAGGCAAAACTGGTCCAGAAACATGACCTTTGTATTTATGTTTATTCATTTAGAATTTTGACCTTATGTGATCTGACCTTGACCTGAGCTTGACAGTAACTTCACTTAAATGAAGTCAGGTGGCAAATGACTATCACTATCGAATTATACGTGTAAAATAACCCGTAAAACATGTGTTGCATGACTTTCGTAGATATTCTGCGCATAGTGAACTTTTGTGACCGGACCTTGACCCTGACCTTTGCCAACAATCACACTTTAGCTCATGCGGGATGTGTATTATACCTTTGAAAGCACTTTGGGTGATCATGGTCGCAATCGAATGCTTTGGATGGAAAGTAGGTATGTCCCATACACTCAAATACCTCGATTTTGACCTTTGATTTGACAGTGTTCTGACATGTGACTTCAATTTGAAACTTTCGAGTATGCTTTAGATGCGACTCATTCATTGAGAGTTTTCGAAAGCCGCCTTGCGCGTCTCGCTGCGATCATTGGTTCGGAAGATAACAAGAGAGCGTCCCCGCCCCCCCCCCCCCCCCCCCCAGTCAATGGCGTTCGGCTGAGACCCCAGTCAATGGCGGGTTAAGTCTTGGCATACGAAGTTCATTTAAGATTGCATCCCATTGCCCCACCAAGCTTGTGGTCCTGTCTTCAATAACAGCTCCATGAAGAAGTGTGTATCTTGTACGGGGCTGCTGCTGAATAGCCTTCAGTAAAAATCCAATAAACTGTAAAATGACCTTGGCAATGAAAACTTTTGTTGTCGGAGCACCAAGCATGGCACAAGGGACCATATTCTGCACTTCTCACAAATCACAATCAATAATATTCATTTTCAGTCAATAATATTCATTTATCAAGCATGGTGTTTCTTACTAAGATGCGTAATTGAGGACATCTATTTGTCTAATGTTTATTGTAATACGTAACCATCTAAATAATAAGGTCGTTTTCTTTTTAGCCACCCAATAGTAAACACATTCCTACTTGATATACGAGTAAAGTTTTCAATATTGTGTTTGTAATTCCAAAGTTGGTAGTGTTATTTGTTCTCATATAAAATGTAATTAAACTATGTAAATAAGCAAGCTTGAGCTTCTTCGTTGGGCAATAAATTGTTGAGCCACTGTGTGGGTAGGACGAGGCTCAAAATATTTTTGCTTAATAATGTAATATATTGACCTAGAAGTAGAGCCCTTCATGGAGTTGGGAATCCAGCATGGAAATGGGAACGGGACGGGAAAGGGTTGGAATGGGGCAAACTTTGGGGAAATTAACTGGTTGGAACGGGTTATGGAACAGACCATATAATTGTTTAGCACCACAAAAGGTTAAATATGCTGAAACGGGTGGGAATGTCCCCATCAATTATGAATTTGGATTGGAACGTGTTTGGGTCTGGCTGAATGGGCTGGAACGGTATGGGGACTGAAAATATGTCCCATGAAGGGCCCTACCTAGAAATGTATCAAACTTCTTTGGCTTAAATAGCTCATAATTTAAACGTTATTTTTGGATTGGTCAATTCAAAACAGAATACAGTCAACTATGACAAGGATGAAAATGCGCCTTTTGCAGAATAATGGAGTACTTAAGTGCTTGAGTGCGGTGGACATTTCCTTAACTTTGAAAATCATACAATACCCCGGACGATCGAAGAAAATGATTAATACATGAAGTAATGGTTTGATAGATCTAAGGTGGCGAAACCTGTGTGAGGTTAATCATGATAAATAGCGAAATATCTAATATAATTTCGGCCTTAATTTATTACTTTACATACTTATTATGAGGTTACCGGTTATTTTAATTCTCAAGTAATGGTTTGTATGTGTGACATTTTAAGCAGTTTCGACAATTTACTAACTCAATTTTTGTCTTCAGAAAATAACAATAGCCGTTTTCACGAAGGATTATTGCGCTGAAAAGTTTCTGAAAGATTCTGAAAGTTTTACACAACTACACAACTTTTACATGCGATTTTTGGCTAGAAATGGCCCTCATAATTTTGTAATATGTTGGTAAAAATAAAATATGTTGACAAAATTGCGGGTTGGTGGTAATAAGCAAGATCAGTATTGATAGAATCTTCCTGAAAGTTTCAGGAAGATTCTATCAATAGTTATCTTGCTTATTATTGTCACTTGCACGTGTCGTTCACTAGTCGATTACCGCCATTTAGGAGGGCGGATCAAAATATATATCGCCCTCAAAATAAGAACTGTCGGGCGAATAATGTCATTATTGGCCCGACATGTCATTATTGGCCCGGTTTTTAATGACCGGCTATATGACACATCAATATATTATTGGCCCAGTTATATTATTGTCCCGGCTATGACACAAATAGCCGTTTTCACGAAGGATTTTCTGTTTGGGGTGATTGGGGCGTTTGGGGCGTTGGGAGCGTTTGGAGCGATTGGGGCGATTGGGGTTTGGGGCCAGCTATTGCCACGTGACACGGTGTTTGGTCCAAAACTCCGAAACTCCAAAACTCCAAAACTCCAAAACTCCAAAACTCCAAAACTCTAAAACTCCAAGACTCCATAATTCCAAAAAAAACACACAAAAAATCCAAAATTTACAACCAACCTTCGGACCGGCGATGGCCAATAGTATTGCCCCCGCGCATATCCGAATAATCTTAGATTGGTTATATCCGAATATCGGAATAACCGAAGGTTGGTTGTATCCGAAGGTTGGTTGCACCACTGGCATAACACTATTCGGAATTTTGAAATTTTGGAATTTAGAAATTTTGGATTTTGGAGTTTGAGTTTTGGAGTTTTGGAGTTTTGGAGTTTTGGAGTTTTGGAGTTTTGGAGTTTTGGAGTTTTGGAGTTTTGGAGTTTTGGAGTTTTGGAGTTTTGGACCAAACACCGTGTCACGTGGCCATAGCTGGACCCAACCCCCAACCGCCCCAATCGCCCCAATCGCCCCAATCGCCCCAAACCCCCCAAACGCCCCAATCACCCCAAACGCAAAATCCTTCGTGAAAACGGCTAATATGTGACCTAGATAAGTGACAATAATACAGATAACGTGACATTTGTCGGTCGAATGGGTTTTGAAAGGCCCTTCACCATTATCAGAAGCCCTTCATGACACTTAGCGTCCCTCGCTGCACTCGGGCCGCTCAGCATCATGTCGGGCTTCTGATAATGGTGTCGGGCCGTTCAAAACCCATATCGCCCTCCAAAGTCACGTTATTGTACTATTACCACCAAACCGCAATTTTGTCAACACATTTTATTTTTACCAACATATTACAAAATTATGAGGGACCTTTCTAGCCAAAAATCGCATGTAAAAGTTGTGTAGTTTTTCAAAACTTTCAGAATCTTTCAGAAACTTTTCAGCGCAATAATCCTTCGTGGAAATAGCTAACATGACAAATGTATGATAAACTATCATTAATTAAAACAGTGATCCAGTGAGACCGTTTAAAAAAGAAAATAATCTTTGACTACCCGCCTGTGCCTTCTCATAAGCGTCGGATATTTTGAGAATGCAGCTCACAAAATACTAATAAATATTTCAGGGAAACACATTCCGAGGTACATGCTATTCCATTCCTATTATGGAATTCCTATTCCTACTGTTCCACTGTAACCACTATCAGTACCACGCATGGGAGGATCGGGGGGGGGGGCAAGGGGCCATGGTCCCCCAAACCACCTGAAATCGGCGCAAAGTCGATACATTTTCTTACTTAGAGGTAAAACTAAGCAACTTTTACCAAGGAAAGTTTGTTTTAAATCAGCTATCAATACATAAGCAATCGAAATCCGATGAGTTTTCAGAATTGTATGAGACTTTTGAAAGACCCCCCCCCCCTCCAAAAAAAAACGTTCTGGATCCGCCTTTGGTGCCACAATCTGCTCAGAGGCCAATGACATGGAGCCAGGATTATATAACATTCTAATGTCCCATCCAACGACCTTAATGGTATCTTGTATCGGTGGCGACATACCTCAACATACTTGTACATACATTCGCTTTACATCGCGCATGAAACAGATGCTCAAGTAAATGGATTCATTATAAGTTTAATCATTGTATAATTTCAAGGACTTACTGATCAAATCGTCATGCAGTGAAACTGACTTCTTCCCTTCACATTGCTACTGAAAAAAAAACAATCACCAATTATGTATGAAATGTTCTTTATCGTGTGGTTCACGAACTAATTTAAGCAAAGCTTAACACACAAAAACAACTCGCACAGTGACCACCAGTTCATCTCCGTGCTCAAGATGTTTGTTTTTGTTCGATTTAATTTCAGTGAGTTTGTTTTAGTAGAATTGGTGCAATACTGGTCAGATTGGCGATGTGGACTATGCAATGAAGCTTAATATGCCATTCTGCAAGCTAGCTAAGCCTATGCGAGTCGTCTTTTCCTTTGCCTGTCTGACGTTAACATAATTTCTCAGAAGCTCCGCTCTGGAGTCTGGCTGCAGCTCAACAGAATGTATAGCGCGCCGATAGGATTGGTGACATAGGATCGGTGACGCGTGCCGATAGGATCGGTGACATAGGATCGTCGCCGGCGCCGATAGGATCGGTGACATAGGATCGTCGCCGTCGCCGATAGGATCGGTGACAGGATCGGTGACGCGTACCGATAGGATCGGTGACGCGTAGACGTCAGCATCGGCGGTATTCCGACGGGGCGACGGCCTGACGAGCTTCTCCGAGGAACCTGCTGAGGCGGCAGGCGCGTGCTCAAGTGGCCGTCCGTCAGCCAAAAATAGCCAGACAGACAGACAGACAAGCAGATAAACTGGCGGACAGGGGACAGGAGACAGGTAGACTGGCAGGCGGGCAGGCAGGCAGGCATACAGACAGACACATTAAAACCGACCGCCAAATCAGCCATTTTTCCACGAGTGATTGCAATTAAGCGTTCATGGGCATTTTGATCGGCGTTGGAAACATGCGGAAACATGTGTTCACCAATGCAGCCAGCTGCATTATCAGCGGCCAGTGCAGAGAACATAGGGCCGTTGCGTGCTGGCGCCAGTTAACCTATCCGCAAAACACTCATCAGTGTTTCATGACTGGCTCTCGTTCGGTGCTCAGAACATACGCCGGAGCTAATGGCGTTTCCAACAATGGGATTTACATGGAATTAAGCATCGCTCGTCACTTCCGCCTTCGGTGGTGCCCGCGTTCTCATCGCTAATTAGTTCGTCTTCACGGCGCGGCAGCACCGGCCGCACCCGGCGCACCGGATACACCCCACCGCCTTGCTTTGCATAACCGACAAAGCGGGCCTCACTTCGCGCGAGGGCGGGCGGACTGGGCGGTACACCTAGCGCCATCTATTGGCAGACAGCCGAACCTGCACGGGGCATTTGTTCACTCTTTCGTTGGCCCCACTAGTTGATACCTCAGGCACACAATTCACGCCACAACGCAGTTATTTTTATGTATCTCGTTTGTCCCATGACGTCGCGTATTATTTGTCACAGACTACACCCATTAGTGCCTACTAGATCAGACAAATCAGGGAAAAAATCAAAGTAGGTAAGTGCCCACCTAAAAATAAAAATTCACAATTTACTAAAGATTATCCGTATGTCCATTACATTTTCTGGTATTAATAAATGATAACCATACTCAAATAGTTTACACGTTGGCAATGGAAGCAAATTAAATTAGTGTCTAAACTTAAGTATTAATCCCAGCCATATTTTACAGGTTACGAGCACGGAATATTGCTGTGACATTGAATAGGTATATACACCATAAAAGGAAGCATACGAGCTGGAATATCACAATTGGAAAACCTTTAAGCTGTAGCAAAGCTGTTTACAATTTGTTTTATTGTTCCTATGATACAACTTTAGAACATCTACTAGAATTTCGGCAGAAGTTCAGTTAAGTACACGACCATCGTTTCACTCCTCGTGACATCATCGCGTGGACGCGTATTTTACCGAAGTTGTTGAGTCCACGATAGTTATAAAACTCAACAAATATCTAACTTAAGTGAGGCTAGAATTAATTCCTCAAAACTTTAACTACCATTGCTAAGGTTCCAGGACTATATCCAGTTGACCGGTACGCAGCCTTGGAATTTTGGTCATTTTCTGGCCTTTTGGGGTCTACATAATTTTGCTCTCTTCATTTGTTTCTGGTTTGCTCTCTTTTCACCTGATTTTACCGACATTGTATTTAAAATAAAATTCCATTTCCTCACAAGGATGTAATATGTCAGTAATACAAATCAGGAATTTTAATTTCCAAGTAAACTAATTTGTCAAAAAAATTAAAATTGTGATTTGCTAACAAGAAAACTTTTCTCTCCACATGTCGATTTGTACTCTCCGGGACCATGTCATGAAACTAAAAATCGAACACTGCCGGTACGTTTATTTTGTGAGTCTGCGCAGTCGTGAGTCAGAGCATAGTCGACGTTTTGTGTTTCTTTTTTGTGCTCCATAAGTACCATACAAAAATTGAAATCACATGCTTTCATTCGCGCGCTTTCCAGAGATGGTAATTTATGTGGATTAGCTAAAACTTGATTTTTCGATTTTGTCGTTATACATTCTGAATCAATTCAAGTTTAGCACATCCTTGCTCGTGGATTTACGTAGATACCTACTTTCTGAAATTTGATCTAGGACCATTGTGGGCTTCAAAGGAGATTTCACACTAACACAGGCATAGCAAATTCGAAAAAGGACAAATGTAGGTACTCATAACATATTCCCTGCAGTAGCGCCACGCCGTCACGCCGTCACTTATTATGTCACGTCACGCCGTCACGTATTATTCCACGTCACGTCACGTCACGTCACGTCACGTCACGTCACGTCACGTCACGTCACGTTACGTCACGTCACGACACGTCACGTCACGACACGTCACGTCACGTCACGTCACGTCACGTCACGTCACGTCACGTCACGTCACTCGTGCAGAGACCTTGTTAGCGGCGAGCGCCTGCAATACTGTGCCGCAGAACTCTAAAGAGTTATGCGGCACAGTATTTCACACATTAGTTTATAAACTCTATGCGTCACAAGCTGATAACCCCAAACGGGTGCAGCTAAACGCAGAAGAATGTCAGGCAATGTTGCCTGCGCTCAGATTCGCTTCAGATGTATTTATTCTGGATTGTCTTTGCGACTTTTCAAAGCTTTGGTAAATACACCATCCTACTCCACATAGTACTTGGTGTTGGGAAAGAGATACAACCACGCGCGTTTTTAGCCTAGAGTCTGTTGTGAAGTTCTGCATCATTTCATCTTCATTTAAATCATTACGGACTTATTTTTAACCATATGAAATGAATATTTCAATCATTAACAGCCTCATTATTTGTTGACTTGTATTTCCTAAGAATTAACCCCATGGTTTACATGGGCACTCAGATTAAGATGGGTGGGTGTTTTGACAAATAAGCTGCAGTTCTATTACAGACTTCTCGTGTCGATTGCAAAGTTCGGTAACACCAATTTGTAAATATTTAACAAAAACATTTGTATGACTTGAAAATAAATGACTTTGAATGTCACTATAAACACTTGTCTATTTACGTTACTGCACAGTGCACAGTTCAATATAACAATGTGTCAAAACCAGGGAATCATAACGCAGGGAAAAAGTTTTTTTTAAAGTTTGCCTTCTTAAGCATATTATGATTTTTACGAATGATTGGCATCAGATGACTTACGTTCTATATAATTGTGAACCAAGCTGGTTACTTGTCACCCCATAACCCACTTTGTAAAACTCAGATCACGGATAACGTTGCTTCTTCTTCATGTCATGCAGATTAGAGGAGGGAATTTAGCGTCACGTGCAATATTACAACACAACCGCATTGTGACGAGTTAAATCTGTCTAATTCAACCTTCTGCGCTAGTTAGCCAAATCGGCCCAACTTTCTGAGCTTCAACCAGATGCCAATGATTTGTTGGCCTTTGGCTATATTCCCTCGGCCTCGTGGACGGCAAATGTTAAACATATTGTACAAACGTAAAGCGCAGAGAACATCTGGATTGCTCAAGATTCCATAGAATTAACCTGGATGGATTAGTATTAGTGAACAGAGCAGATAACTACAATTCACCATAAGACAGATTTACCATAGTGGCACGACGCTGGCTGACGGTGTTGTTGCCTGAGTGAGCGGTGAACTGGACTCGCACCTTTGCATGAGCAGCCTCACTTTGAACACACAATTAATCTCAATGCGTTGCAACACCCATGCAACAGCCATTCCAACTTTCTTGAATTTCAAGTCTGCATGCGTTTGATATGCAGCCCTGTCTACACCGCGAAGTGGTCGTCTTTTTAGCCCCAAGATGTGCACGCTGCCTGCGCCGCTGCTCCCACCCGCCCGCGCTAAACGTCCCCTCTGAACAGGTGATTACACCCTGTCGGGCAGAGCGGGCTCTAATTTCTGGCTATCCCGACGTGGACATCGCTGCTCGGTCACGAGCGCATTTTTCGGTCGTCTCTCCCCGGCCGGCCGGTCGGCCATATGCCACGCGGGGCCACGCGGGGCCACGCGGGGCCACGCGGGGCCACACGGGGCCACGCGGTGCGGCTGCCTGCCCCGGAGCGGCCCCGACCGGCCGGCTGACGGCTGACGGCGGACGGCGGACCAGCTGGACGACATGGGATCGGGACGCGTTTTTACCTGCCGTCTGCTCCGATCTGCATACTCTGACGCACAAAAACACAGGCCGGCCTGTCAAGGTCAGCCCATGCTAAGTAGGCAAAAATGAGAATGTCGTAATTGCGGGTTCAAGGTGGCTAATGATGCCGGTTGACCTGAAAAAGTGCGTCCGTTTGACGTTAGAACGAGGAGCGGGTGGTCGGAGACAGGCGACAGCAGGCGGGTGTCTGGTGGTCTCCACTACAGCGCGACAGGTCCTGTTAGCACCGCTGTGCCACAGCTCTCCGATTTTAATCCACCGATTTTAAGTGTTGGAGATGCCTACTGGGAGACACACGCGATATTCCGCACGTGTCGTTCTGATAAGAATGCAAATATTCCTGATTACGACAACCAATCAGGATGCACTGGGCTCAGCAGCACCCCTCACCAGACGATGTCTCTGCGGACTTTATTTGCATTTTTGCCCATATCAAATCCAGATATATGGCAAGAGGCAGTATGCATGCCAAGTACTATCAGAAGAAAAAAAAACAGGAATGATGATAGCCATGCATCCAGGGAAATAAATTTAAAAAAGAAAAGAAAAGACAAAGTATAGGAATGATGCTCTGACATCAACCATCACCCAGTTTTGTGATTGAAATGCGATAAATATTTATATTAAAACCCAATAAGAAAACACATATTTTCTGGAGGGAGAAACTGCAAGAACCACAAGATATAACATTTTCGCTTACACCTAGGTGTTACGTCTAATAGTACATTGTAATAAATAGGAACACCAACACAAAATGAAGAACAACGATGTGATCGTGTATGTAATTACCAGTACCTCAAATAATCACCTTTCTAAAATGCCAATTTATGAGAGCGGAAGCTCTTTCGCACGGAAAATAGGTATCTGTGAAGTTTATATATCTACTCTTCCATATAGGTATCGAATTCAGAGCTATACTGGGACGAATTCAGAGCTATACTGGGACAAATTCAGAGCTATACTGGGACGAATTCAGAGCTATACTGGGACGAATTCAGAGCTATACTGGGAAGAATTCAGAGCTATACTGGGACGAATTCAGAGCTATACTGGGATGAATTCAGAGCTATACTGGGACGAATTCAGAGTTATACTGGGACGAATTCAGAACTATACTGGGACGAATTCAGAGCTATACTGGGACGAATTCAGAGCTATACTGGGACGAACTCAGAACTATACTGGGACGAATTCAGAACTATACTGGGACGAATTCAGAGCTATACTGGGACGAATTCAGAGCTATACTGGGACGATTTCAGAGCTATACTGGGACGAATTCAGAGCTATACTGAGACGAATTCAGAGCTATACTGGGACGAATTCAGAGCTATACTGGGACGAACTCAGAACTATACTGGGACGAATTCAGAGCTATACTGGGACGAATTCAGAGCTATACTGGGACGAATTCAGAGCTATACTGGGACGAATTCAGAGCTATACTGGGACGAATTCAGAGCTATACTGGGACGAATTCAGAGCTATACTGGGAGGCAGCCGAGTGTCGACTACGATCAGCAGAGCATGCACAAAGAATGAAATAATGTTAAAGGAAAATCAAACATAGGAACAGTGAGCTGACAGGGAAATTCACGACTACATAAGCAAATGTGATAAGCAAATAGGCATCCTTTTTCATAGCACCTAGTATAAATAGTAAATACTCATACCTACACTGACACAGAAGGCACACTAATTAAGTCTGGAAAAGATACCTACCAACAAGAAAATAGTAGCCTACTTTCATTTACTGCAATACACATAATTTTAGTACTTGTCCACCATGTCTTTTTTAGATAGCCAAGCTGTTCTTCATGCTCAAAAATTAACTTGATAAGCTTTCACATCTTCTTAGAAACCCCTTAATGAATTAAAATTGGCTTACCGGAGTCCTAGAAGCCGGAACGAGTATCCATCGTGACTCTCATCGCTGATTGGCTGATTTGACGTATGATTATGACGTAACGACAGGGGTGTAGTTTCCTATTCAGTTGAGGTGGCTTCAGCCCCCCCCCCCCCAACCTGGACGAGAAAGTGGGTCAAATCCGGGGAGAAATCTGTATTTTTGTGGATTTTGATGGTACTTTAAGCGATTTTCCCCAGCTCAGCCCCCCCCCCCCCAACTTGTCTGGAGAAGCTACGCCCCTGCGCAACGATGACGTATGACTTGGGGAATAAATATTATAAACATTGAAATATATAGCGCTGGACAAGAACGTGCTGTTTCAATACCTTATTCCCTTCATTGCACGAATTAACTTTGAGAGATATATCGTGATTGTTGCTAAAATCGTCTATGCCTAAACACTTTTCTCAGCAATATTCTTAGTGAAATTATACGTCACGCGCGTGCAGATGTCACGATGACATTGCGCGCTTCTTAGCAATCTGATTTCGCATTAATTCACTCCATTCAGAGGAAAAATCTGAATTGGAACCAAATAACGGACATAATTTGCTTTTCCCGCGTCCATATATATTTGTATGACTTACTAGTAACATTATAATTTATTTCTACCTTCTCTCAATCATTTCTGAGTTTTTCTTTTCAAGGTGAACAGTTTTGTTTAAGAACAACATTCCCGGATAAAAGTTTTGTTCTGGGTTGAGGTCGTTATGCGAATCCTAGCTCTTATCACTCTTTGATGCAATTTCTCTCAATCGACTCAATTGATTTGATTGCCGATTGATTATTCATCAGTGTCATCTGACACCAGTGTCATCTGCCATGTTTGGGCCAGCTGCAGCCGACCGCAGGTCTTCCCTGTACGAAAGTAAACTAGCACCAGAGCAAGTTGAACCCACTATGCCGGAGTGAAAAGGGATGTCTTGTTTTTTACTCAAATGTTTTCCTCTTATTTTTGCTCAGCTAAATGCCTAAAACACTTGAATAAGCATAATATTACATATTTTAACCCAATATAAGGTGTGCACTGTGTAAGAACTACGGCATGGCGCTTGGGTGCCTCTTCTCCACCATTCCGCAATGTGATTCTGCGGCAGCTGCCAAAAGGCTGGCAACGTTTTGTGTTAGCAGAGTATCGAACATGAAAGATGATCATTGTTGCTTGTTGACAATATCCTTTCAGTAACATAACACTTAAATCGGTATAAAGAGGTGTTTCAATGTGTTCCAAGGATATCACACATTTCTGGACTTTTATGGTGGCCTGTGACCACTGACCAGTGACCACACTGCCATGTTTCTTATTCGGACCATATTACGCGACAACGATTTTTTTTTGCATACCAGTGTGTACGTTTCACAGCGTTTAGTGACAGTTTACTCGCCAGTGTGCCTGGCTCAAGGCCTATATAGGGCCTGGCTGGTGATTGGAACTGACACAGCCTTAAGCTCTGGCTTCACTGTGCACTTTTTCGTGATGCGCTTTTGCGATATATCGTTTTGTCCAAGGTCTGTAAAGATAAGGTTGTGCCATATGAGAAAATCACGTGACCAAGCGATTATGAACCGATCAGCAAAATTTCGAGTTAGGCACCAGAGAATAGCACGTGCAACCACTCCCGGGGCTCCTCCGCTTTTTTGGACCTTAACTTTTTTCCACGTGCTGAAACTCCCATTGGATTAACATAGCGAGTCGTGGAAGCGTAATCACTTATGTAAAACGAAGTATGATGCCAGCCCGTTGAGACAAAAGTAATCATAGGGCGATATGCACAAATAATTGGATTTTTTATGGTATTTTTTAAATTTATTTTCACTTCCATATTTTGCAGTAGCATGGCTCCGGAGCGGACAGCTCCATACCAATGGCAACGGTTTTGGGTGGTTTTGACCTAATTTGGTCCACTTAGAGTGAACCAATCTGGATAAAACGCAAAACGGCACCGTTCTGGACCACGCCGGATCGAATGGTGAAGAAATTACGCAAATCAGTCCCATAGCATCGGAGCATGGGCTTGCCTGCAACAGTTGTTGGTGGTTTTTGTCCAATTTGGTCCACTTATAGTAAACCAATCTGTATAAAACGCAAAAACGCACCGTTTTGGACCACGCCGAATCGAATGATGAAGAAATCACGCAGATCAGTCCCATAGCCTCGGAGCATGGGCTTGCCTGCAGCAGTTGTTGGTGGTTTTTGTCCAATTTGGTCCTCTTAGAGTAAGCCAATCTGTATAAAACGCAAAACGGCACCGTTTTGGACCACGCCGGATCGAAAGGTGAAGAAATCATGCAGATCGGTTATATAGCCACGTAGTATGGGTTTGCCTGCAACTGGTTTCGGTGGTTTTTGGTCCAATTTGGTCTACTTAGAATGAACCAATCTGGATAAAACGCAAAACGGCGCCATTTTGGACCACGTCGGACTGAATGTGGACAAAATAATGTAGATCGGTTCAATAGCCTCGGAGCATGGGCTTGCCTGCAACGGTTTTTGGTGGTTTTGGCCCAATTGGTCTACTTAGAGTGAACCAATCTGTATAAAACGCAAGAGGGCATCGTTTTGGACCACGCCGGATCGAATGGTGAAAAAATCATTCAGATCGGTTCCATAGCCTCGGAACATGGGCTTGCCTGCAACGGTTTTTGGTGGTTTAGGTCCGATTTGGTCCACTTAAAGTGAACCAATCTGTAAAAAAACGCAATACGGCACCGTTTTGCACCATGCCGCATCGAATGGTGCAGAAATCACGCAGATCGGTCCCATAGCCTCGGAGCATAGGCTTGCCTGAGAAATTGAACTGCAGGGTTGTATCCAATTTGGTTCATTTAGATTAGACTAAAGTATATAAAACGTAAACGGCACCCATTCCGACCAGTTCCAATTGAATGGTGACAAAATCACTCAGATCGGTCCAGTAGTTTCGGAGCATGGGTTTGCCTGCTAATCTGGACAGTTTTTTTTAGACCCTCCCTATTCAATACAAATAAAACATGGCTGCATTTATCATGTGACCAAGCCCGCCCTCAGCTGATGCAATACGAAATTGTTAACATTCATATTGACATATATAAAGCCAACTCCTCATATTAATTTATTGCTGACCAATATTGATAGATTGGTCAGTGATAAATTAATACGAGGAGTTGACTGTTTAGCAATAATAAATGTATCACGTGATCAATACCTACACCGATACACCGGCAAAATAATAGTGCGGCAAAACAATAGCCGAAGTGCGCCAAAAAAAAATCAACCTTTGGACCTGCCATATATGGTCATGCTCCGCCCCGTTATGGTCACGTGGCATTGGAAGGGGGGTTGGTTTTGTCATGTCGGTTTCGCACTTTTGCTCTTTCTAGCTTTTGCACTTTATCGCTTCCTCATACTTAACACATGTTTCACGTGACAGACTTCGTTAGGGAACTTCTGAGACGGGAGGAACTGCGACGGGCACTATAGTGCCCAAGCGGCTTTAAAGGGAATAGTTCACCTTTAACATGTTTTTTTTAACTGAGATAGTAGATTTGTAGAGTAGAGCAGATCGGAAAACGGGTTGTGGTGAAATAATTGCATCGCTACGCTAAGTAATTTCGACACAGGACTAGTGGGCCCCTTTTAGAAGAAGTTTCGGGTGCCCAAAACTTGTTTCGGGTCCTCACAACGGTTGTTTACGTTACAAGCAGCCTGCGTATATATGCCTAAAGTTCGTCGTTATTGTGTGCAATAGTTTCCATATCCAAGCTACCATATGCATGACGTCATAATTGTCATGATTTTGTTTATGGCCATGAAGGAAAAAAGAGAAACATGGTCATTTTTTCGACGGATATCCATCTATCGTCATTCGTCCAAACAAATGCCATATTCGTTTTTTCAGCTCGAAATACCCCGAATAGACAAATTTCAAGACTACTTTCAAGGTGACCTATTCCCTTTCATGGGTTAACCTTCGCTCGATTTGTATATTTGCGCATTGCATTCAACTTCATTACATTGACGTTTATTTTCCACAATATTTTTGTTTCGTCGCGGTAATGTGATCCAGGATAAGGTTATCTTCCATCATACCCGCACCACATTGTAATTTTGACCTTTTCTCACCCTTCCTCAACTATACTGCTTATTTCCCACGCCGGTACCTGTCGGGACGGTATCGGAGGGGTTATAAGGCGCTGATAAAAATAGTTTAATAATCCGAAGATTACGGGTTCGAAGCCCCGTCAGGCTGCTTTTTCGCCATAGCATTTTTTTCTCTAATAAATGACAAGGCGAAGCACACACATGGATGTAATTTCACCAAAAAAACTTGCATACAAAACGTCAACAATCGTTGTTCCGCTGCGCACAAAGCTGAATTGAATATGTATCAATATATGATCATGGTAAATACCTGTTGTGTGTACGGCAGACCTCGGTGAGATTCCAATAATCGTACGAATAAATAGTTATGCATCGTAAGCGACTCCACTGATTATATGCACGCTAGCTACACAGCTTATTTAACCGGGCTTCAATTTGTTCCTCCATAAACAATCTCTTGCCTCTCCACAGCTCATTGAATGGATATTAGGAAAACACATGTCACTTTTAATCTCACCAGCTTCCTCTCACTTGTGACTTTAACTTAACATTCATGAGATTAGTTTAAACCGCTTGAAACACAGCCACAAATCATTTAAAAGGTGACATGATGAGCACACCGAACTACAAAAGTGCAAAAACTTTCAACTGACAAACATTTTCTTCTTTTCATCCTTTCTCATTTGTGTATTTAGCTGCGTGTCGATTCTGAGTTTTCTAGTTACACTTCTGCGACTTTGCGTTTCGATTTTTGGATTTACCGTACCGAGTATGCACTTCCCTTTCCTTCACTTTCTCATTTCGTTCAGTGGGGCGGCGGAGCCTGCACTGTATATTAACACGAAGTTAACATTTTTATGGACGTGATAAAACGCAAAGTCGACCTGATTAAACGCACAAGTGAAGCGATAAATTGCAAAGCGCGCAGTGGAGCCCGGCAGTTACACACAATCTGAATGCCAGTTCAAGACCCCGCTGTTGCCACCAGCCTACATGCGCTGTTGCTAAATTGTGTTGAAAAAGGATCACACCGCTTGCATCGGTATCGGTTTCTCTCAATTAACAATGTTGTTAAACTGGGCGCATCGACTTGCTGCATTGACTGATAATTATATACTACAGTCACCTGTAATAAACGTTGAATGAGTTGTTCGGATCTCCTCATCATTCAAAACTAAATACAACAGAATAAAATTTCTCATTACAAGGAAACGCGCACATGCCATGTATGAACTAATAGTATGAATGTAATGCATTTCATTTACAGACCGCTATCTTTATACAGCTTACGTTAATGAACATGAACAAAACCTGCATTTTGCGGTTTGTTTGAAAATAACAATTGAGGCAAGTCCATTTAAGTCAAATTTCGGCCAAATTAGCCTCGAATAGGTGCTAAACCAGACAATAAGGAAGCACCAAAGCTAGTTCCATGACCGCAACATCGCATCGCATAGGGTAACCAATTACAATTACAACAAGCAATTACAACAGATTAACTCTTTGTTTTCAAAGTTCTGGGCTGCAGGCTGCAGCGCCAAAGCACATTGTTCCAAAAGGTAAACACTAATAGGTCAAGTATTATGCTCACCATAAAAGTTATTAAGTTAGTCATACTTCCTAGCCTGACTGGGCCTCATTCAAACACATGTTATGAACGTGATGTTAGCCTTCACAGAATGATTAATGACTGTCATGGTGAAAAGAGACACGATTACAAATAGCAGCTTTACCTGGTCTTGTTTGCAACGTCTGACGCCTGCAGTGCAGCCTGTTTAAGACCGAACCGAGTACCATAAGGTGTTTTCTGCCTTTGTTTTCACGAGCATGTCAAACCAGTGATACACGTCAGATTGTCATTTAACACTAACATTCAACGGCAATTGGTCGGATAGCGTACTAAAATGTGATACTGTTTCCTGCTTTTCATGATTCTTTTGAGCAGACACAGCACTATCTGGATATTTTTAAGTCTCCCCACACGAATTACATATAAACTCATGAAGTGGTTGGCTCAGAAATGACGACAATCATGTTGCAAGCTCCCCTTTCTTATTACACATTGTGCTAGTAACAGGACATTTGAAATACCCAAGGCGATAATGTACGGCGCATGCCTAAGTCGCGTCTTAACCAAATGCCGTATGTTTCGATCCTGTACTACTGTTTACGTTTACGTTTACGTTTACACTGCCTACTGCTTACGCTTTATATGACTAGTTTGTTTCTGATGTGCTTCTTTCCCCGCCAAGTTTTGATGTACTATTTTGTACGCCCATTCACGCTGAAATTTATTAATTAAACTCGGTTAGACCCGGCAAACGGCAGTGTTTAAGATACCATTAACTGAGATCATCTAGTCTCCTGCAGTATTTTCAATCAGGGAAGTCTGTTTTGCTATTGTTAAAATGATTTAAAACATTCCGGAATGTACGAAACATGCACAAGGATAATATCGCTTTGTATTTTCATATGAGCTTGAGCAAGGGCTTTTACGAGCAAGACCTTCCAATCCAAGACCATCCAAGACAGTGAAGTTAAAATAGTTAAAATCGTCGTTAAAAATACATAAAATCGTTCCCTTGTCCTCAGCATAGATCAAATATTCTCCTACTCTCTGGTGTCCCACATCCCATGACTACGCTGCGCGGCGCGACGTGATCAAATTCACACAGGAGCACCGATAATAAATTTGAATGTCAAGAATATCATAGTCAAATCACTTGTAATCTATCCTTCAGCCTTTTAGCTTTTACCATTAAACCACTGTCACAATTATCCGGTCCTGTGACGCACCGGCACCGAATGTACGGCAGCTGAGAGTCAGGTTAAGCATCCAGGCCCGTCGGTAGCCCTTCCGGGACTGGAACCGACACCCCTGCCCGCCGCTGGCATGGCTGCCGGATGGAGTGTCGGGTTTTTATCTGCCCCGCTCCCAGGCCTGCCCGGACCGGCGGACAGGACTGGACCGGACCGGCCCACCACAGCCGCTCCTGGCCGGCTAAATGAGAGCCGGTTCGTTTGCATATATACAGATGGTCGGGCGTGAGGAGGTGTCGCGCCGGCGTGGCTGCCCCAGTGTGTGTCTGCTGCGACCCAAAACCGGCGATGGCGGACGACAGCGTCAAGGGACGTGTGGCACGACACGGCACGGCACGGCACGGTACGGCATGGTACGGCACGGCACGGCACGGCACGGCACGGCACGGAATGGCACGGCACGGCACGGTACGGCACGGTACGGCACGGCACGGCACGGCACGGCACGGCACGGCACGGCACGGCACGGCACGGCACGGCACGGCACGGCACGGCACGGCTCGGCATAACACATGGTGACTACAAACTCTGGTACAGCCACGAAGACTCACAGGTAAGCAGAAGACACTCCATTCCTCCATGTCATGTCATGTCTGAGTTGATCCAAATACACATTGCTATTTTAGCCGACTCGGATGTGAGCCCAGCATACCCTGTCGGTCAATCTTTGGAGGCACATTTAGACCCAGGCCGACTGACGCCACCAAATCGGCGGCTCCTTCGTCTGGCGACGGCCAGAGCGGCGACTCTCTCCCCGTCGCCGTCGCCGTCGACGCGCCCCGCCCGTCGCCGGGTGTTTTCGATGTTTTCGGCCCGGCGCGCCCCATTCCGGCTCCGGGGGTGACTCTGTCAAAAC
This sequence comes from Chirona hameri, assembly GCA_036785665.1. Lineage (NCBI taxonomy): Eukaryota > Metazoa > Arthropoda > Thecostraca > Balanomorpha > Balanidae > Chirona > Chirona hameri. The sequence continues at coordinate 23,017 of JAXIVJ010016223.1, forward strand.
AGCCGAGCCTCTCTCAGCGCCGATCAATCTTCCTATATTCTTTGTTGTCCCAGAGAGCGACCCGGCCCGGCGCGGCCGCCGGCGGCAGCGGGGGAGACCAGCCGTCGATGCTGTCGATACGGTTGCCATGGTAACGGGCGCGGAGGCCAATCGACGCCGCGGTCCGACCGCCGCCATGATGCCGTCGACGCCGATGATGCAGTAAAAATGGAGAGACTGCGGATATTAAATGGGAAACTGGCCGGGGAAAGGGCCCGAAATAGCAGCGAACGGCGGCTTATAGCAGCCCGTACAGAGGGAGATAAGGGAATATAGTTTATTGATACTTTGTGATTTTAGAGGAATGATTAGAGGCTAGCATATATGAAATGTATTTTATAAAGTTTTTATACTACCAAAAACAGAGCGGCAGTCAAAACGAAGAAATCTTGTGCAATCTGGATAATATTCACAAGCTTTTCGCTTGTTCAATTTGTTCAATGTTCAATGTTTTTTGTTGTTCAATTACTTGACTCATAAGCGACATTACAATATTCGATTCAGAATATAATTTGTTGATGTGTTTTGCAAGCTCAGTGTTCTAAAATTTGTCGATTTGGGTGGGAAATGACACCCAAATGTGAATTATTTTCCACTCTCACTCCCCATTTTAGGAGTGAATTTTTTCACTCCCAAATTATGAATTGTGATATTGATTGTGACATAAATATTGACTAAAATTACATGATTTCAACGAAAACTACAGCTTTTCATATTAAAAACAGAAATCAATATTGTACCATTTTCTACATCATTTTCCACTCTCGTGGCCTTTTTTTCTCGAATTTTCCACTCTGACACCCAAGCAAAAATGGAATTTTGTCACACTGTAGCAAGCTAATATCCCAATTTTACATCACTCGGATTACTTGTATTCATTTATTCAGTTCTCAGTTTTCTAGTTAGAATTTAAAGTATACAATTTAGCAATTGTGTCTTATGGCGTCAGCACTCCACATTTGCTACGTCAGTAGAAAGCTGACTTTATTTCCTCCCAGTCAAGGCGGAGATGTTTGAGTTCATTAGGGTTCGAACTTCGAACCCAACTTGTGCTAACCATTTCGCCTTGACTGGGATGGCCTGTGGTCGCTGACGGCGGTCGGTGACAGCGGTCGGTGACAGCGGTCGGTGACATCGGTCGGTGACATCGGTCGGTGACGGCGGTCGGTGACAGTGGTCGGTGACAGCGGTCGGTCAGTAAGCGGTCAGTAACACGGTCGGTGACAGCGGTCGGTGACAGCGGTCGGTGACGGCGGTCGGTGACAGTGGTCGGTGACAGCGGTCGGTGACAGCGGTCGTTTATGTTCAGAAAAGGTAGGTGGGCGGAGAGAAGTGAACCGAATTTCTGCGGCACGCTTAGCTTTCAACGTTAAATTCTGCCGGATAATACGAACCACGCTATTGGATGATAGATGTCAGGGTCTATAATCATCACCATCATTTATTTTACCCTTTACATCAAAACAAAATACACAATATATTGATGGATTTGTACAAAGGTGCAATGAAAGCACCAAAATCGTGGCACCTCTCCTGTCTATACACATCTGTACAGTGGTGGCGGAAGGTATTTTCGGATGGGGCAAGAAAACCCGGGGCCCTCGGGCCCCCCTTACGGCCAAAGCTCTTACCCCCAAAAAAAATGGCGCGAAATGGCATCTCCTCGGATTTAGGCCACTATATTTTGCAGGGCCCCTAAATGGTCGCACAAAAAAACGTCGGACAGGCCCATGTTGAAGTTTCAGGCCTTCCGAGGGCCCCTCAGGCCTACCAAGGCCCCCTCAGGCCGACTGAAGGCATTCTGTCGGCCTTAGAGGGCCCCTCAGGCTGGCTGGGGGTACCGCGGGCCCTCGGTCATGTTTTTGGTCAAAAAGGAAAAAAGGCGGGGGGCAAAATCATATGTCCCCCCAACTTCTTGAGTGGGGGGGGGGGGGGGGGAGACGACATCGTGAGAGAGGGAGCTGCACCCCCCCCCCCCCTGCCCCTCTTCCGTCTCCCATGCATCTGTAGTCACATCAAAACAAACTCCACCACCGCTGCGAGCAGACGCAAGTGCCCGCGCACTCCATGCCGTGGCTGACCGGGGCTCACCAGGACCGGCCGGATAGTGGTGCTGCTGGAATATTTGTCTACGGAATGACTGGAACAGCACTGTGACCCTCCGCCCCTCAGCCCCGCCGAGGTCCCTTCCATGCAAAAGAATATCAATCTGTCCGCTATCACTAAGGGCGCTATAGTTGGCAAGTTGAAGTAGGGTTTGCATTTCAATAGCCAGATGATTACGTCGATTTTGATACTTGAGACAACTGAAAATAAAGTGAGACGTTTTTTCGAACTCAAATCCGTACTATATTCTGGAGTTTGTACTTTGTTACTATTAATTGAGAACAAGTCTGCATTTAAAGAGGATAGTCCAAACCGCAGCCTGCAGTGCAGCCAAGCCGCAGCCTGCAGTGCAGCCAAGGCGCAGCCTGCAGTGCAGCCAAGGCGCAGCCTGCAGTGCAGCCGAGGCGCAGCCTGCAGTGCAGCCGAGGCGCAGCCTGCAGTGCAGCCGAGGCGCAGCCTGCAGTACAGCCAAGGCGCAGCCTGCAGTACAGCCAAGGCGCAGCCTGCAGTACAGCCGAGGCGCAGCCTGCAGTGCAGCCGAGGCGCAGCCTGCAGTACAGCCAAGGCGCAGCCTGCAGTACAGCCAAGGCGCAGCCTGCAGTGCAGCCGAGGCGCAGCCTGCAGTACAGCCAAGGCGCAGCCTGCAGTACAGCCAAGGCGCAGCCTGCAGTACAGCCAAGGCGCAGCCTGCAGTGCAGCCGAGGCGCAGCCTGCAGTGCAGCCGAGGCGCAGCCTGCAGTGCAGCCGAGGCGCAGCCTGCAGTACAGCCAAGGCGCAGCCTGCAGTACAGCCAAGGCGCAGCCTGCAGTACAGCCGAGGCGCAGCCTGCAGTACAGCCAAGGCGCAGCCTGCAGTACAGCCGAGGCGCAGCCTGCAGTACAGCCAAGACGCAGCCTGCAGTGCAGCCGAGGCGCAGCCTGCAGTACAGCCGAGGCGCAGCCTGCAGTACAGCCAAGGCGCAGCCTGCAGTGCAGCCGAGGCGCAGCCTGCAGTGCAGCCGAGGCGCAGCCTGCAGCATGGTAAACATTACCGTGTTTGCTGCCACATTCGCCGCAATAAAGTGCCGGTTTAGGGCTACACAGTCTATGATTGATAGCATTCTTGAAGCTTTTCAAGGAAGGCAGGTTTTGAATGTGGTTAGGGAGTTGGTTCTACGTATCTACTGAGGATGGAGTATAGGAAGCTTTGTAAGAGGCGATATCGGCTTGTGGTGGCGTGATGTGATGCGCGTTTCTCAGCGTCCTGTTCGTATTATGCTCGTATAAGTCGGGTACGTTGCTTCTCGGGTCTGCTAATTTGTAAAAGTAGGTAAGTTTGTGGATATCCCTACGCGTTTTCAGTCTTTCCCATTCAATTTCTTTCAAAAGTCTTTCGCTTTGCGTTCTGAAAAGCCGCTAACCGCACAGTCCTCACCTGAAAGCGTTCTAGTCTGAGAATGTCTGTAGTCGTGATATATCCGTCGTATAGAATGTCTCCGTAGTCGAACAGCGGTCGAATGTATAGGCAATACAGCTGGTTGAGCGTTTTTATGTCCAGATATAGTAATGCCTAAATGTTTGCGCGAGTTGTTAAAGGAAAATAATAACATTTCCCCCCCCCCCCAAATGGAGTTATCACTTGAAATCGACAGACGAGACCAAAATATATTATAAATTTATTACATTTTGCATATAAACATTCCTACCAAAATATATTTCAAGTTAAAATTGATAAGCGTTCCACAGTTTTATGACCGGTACTCCCAAGTACTTGGTAAAGAATTTCTGTGTTCACCAAAATCCGGTATTGCTTTTTGACGAAATGGTATGGAAAATATGCCTTCCACTCTGTGTATCGTGATTATGGGCCCTACTGCCCTTAAAAATCAACACACGTTGAATAAAAACGGCAACCAAATTAGCAATTAACGTATGCACCCAACGACGGCCTAGTTAGTGGTTGCGACCCTCAATTTTTTTTTGTAATTGGTTCATGTATTTTCAACATTAGTTTTGTTTTGTTTTGTCTCGGCTGTATATAATACTAGGCTTAAGCTTATCATTACAAATAAACATTTTAAAAAAAATCATCATGAAACCATTACAAAATGGTAATGCAGAAATCGGAAGTTCACTTATGCACCCAACAACGACCAATTTAGTGTCGACAATTTGTTTCATTGACCAATCAGGGACGTGATTACGCTTCTTGGCGCACTTACTTAATTTCTGGCCCTATGACTTGTTTAAAAATCAACATTTAAACCAGAGATAGTGATGGATCACTGTTCGTCACCATATGTAAGTACATATTTGTAATGTCCCAAAATGTAATTTTAGAAATATGAAAAGTCGATATTTCACTTTTATATTGAGATGCAATCAATTTGATACCATACATGTGTAATAAAATAATGCAGATAAATAAATCAAAAGGTCGTTTTTCCCTTTTAACTGGCACGTTCGTATTTTCACATTTCGGTCTGATTAGAGCTAAATTTCCTCTATTATGAAATGTTTGCTGGATTGTTTTATCTGAATTAAAGTGAATGAGTCACTTCCTACCAAAGTGGTGTACCTATTCGGTCTACATCTTTCTGTAATGAGTCCTTTGCGTCCTCTGCGTCTACGAAACAAACGCCACCTAGCGAGTGGCATTGTCCGAAGAAATTCTTTCAAATGTAAGGTTCGAACTAAGCTATTAAAATGAAAATCATAATCGTTAAGAACCATTGAACCTTAATATATTAGTATATCACAAATGAATGTTTTCAGTAAGACAGCGAGCTACCCTGAACCAGGGCCGGATCCAGAACGGCAAAAATGTTGGGGTTTAGGGATCAAATTCCAAAAAGTATCAAAACATTAACAGAAAACTCATCAGATTTCGCTTTTCGCTTTGTTGCGCACTGGTAGTTGATTAACAAATATACATTTCCGTAGTAGAAGTTGCTTAGAATTCCTTTAGAACAAAACAAAAAATATGTAAACTTTCGGCCGATTTCAGTCGTTTGGGGGACATGGCTCCTTTGCCCCCCCCCCCCCACCCCCACTGGATCCACCAGTACCCTGAATCAGCTGCATTCAAACCCCTGGTATTTCATAGAAGAGCATTACATTTCGTACGCTCATTCCATTTTCGGTGGACTAAAAACTCAGGATAAAAAACGGTAGTGATTCACCGATGCCACCATTCACCACTCGTCGTGGGTAGGGCGACCAAGCGTCAATTTTGTGTTCCACACAGTTCTTTGCTCCCCACCGCAAATGACTCCGGCAATGCATTACGTGAGGCAGAGTCACTGCCTTACGTGAGGAAGAGTCACTGCCTTACGTGAGGCAGAGTTACTGCCTTACGTGAGGCAGAGTCACTGCCTTACGTGAGGCAGAGTCACTGCCTTACGTGAGGCAGAGTCACTGCCTTACGTGAGGCAGAGTCACTGCCTTACGTGAGGCAGGCACTGCCTTACGTGAGGCAGAGTCACTGCCTTACGTGAGGCAGAGTCACTGCCTTACGTGAGGAAGTCAGCACAGTAGCAGGGCTGGAATTTCAATTAGGATGAGGTCCACACTCTGCGGTGGCAGCTGCGATCGCTGCACCGCTCGGCACGCAAAATGTACCCGTTTCACGATCAAAAACAAGGCCGCTAAGTGGGAGTGAAACGCTCACCGCCATCTCCGTGTTTATCAGCATGTAATTTGCGCGGCGCCCAGACAACCGCAGTCCCGCCCCGATTAAACGCCGCTTTCGGCGTTGTCCGGCAGCCATCAGCGCCCCGTAAAAGTCGCAAACCATCCTATTTGTACGTCCAGCACGGTAAGCGTTATTGCGGGCGACTTTTACAGCGCTTTTACAGCCGTTTTACTTAATGCCGGCCACTCGCGGCTATGCATTAGAGCGCCGTCACACGGCACATCAACTGGACGGCGGCCATTGTGGCGACCGCCGCGCCACGCTCGCCGCCGCAAGCTGCGCCACATTCGCCGCATATATACGGTCAGCACGACTGGCGGTGAGAATGAGAGTCTGTCGCCGGCAGATTAGGAGGGGGGGGGGGGGGGGAGGGGGGCAATAAGGTTGTGTCTGGCGGCAGTGTCTGAGGAGAGGATGAAGGGGAGGGGAGAGGCTGGGTTGAGCCGCAGCTGGTGAGGAAGGGATGGATGCACGTGGCTGTTGCAGAGTGGTTTGCATGACAAAGTAGCACGGGAGACGCGGTACCGCTGCCGGCAGAGCCCGTCAATGTATTCAGCGTGGTGCAGGAGGGTGAGTTTGCAAGGAACCAGAGACGACCGTCACCTGCTTTTCGGTGGAAAACACATTGTTAGGAAA
>JAXIVJ010016224.1:0-29467 GCA_036785665.1 Chirona hameri
CGCGTGGCCGTTTTCCCGCTATTCATTCAACAAAAAACATCAGGGGGAGGGCGGAAATCAGCCCCCGGCAGTGCGCGTGCAAGGAAAACTTCATTTCATATAAGACCATATTTAAACAAATTCCCTACAAGTCACAGGCAAAGTAGACCCTGACATCAAAAGACAATGAATGTGGCTTTCGTATGGTTTGCTTACTTTTTTCCTATCACCGCTAACTCATCGCTCAATCGAGTTTGTATTTTGCTCAATATCACTGAACCTCCCATAGCGTTAACATTGATGAAGGGAGAAAAAATACAACTTCACGCTTTGGTGACGTCACCAAAGCATGAAGCTGCCAATCATTGACTGGAAGCCGGGCAAGACCATCCATTGAAAGGTTTCGAAATAGAAACCGTGCGGGTTTCTCAGGGAAGTGCATTCAGCAAAAGTTACAAAAAGTGTTTCTGAGTGAGAGATGGAGTATGCTGCCCATCAGCCATCACCTTCACGGTCTCTACACCATTATTACGTACTATCGCATGATCTGTGTTGAAAATATTATTCTAGTGACGTCATCTATCTGGTTGCACAGTTCGTCCCAATCCATGCAGGTGGTGGCAAGTTGTGTATCAAACCTTGAAATGTTATTTGCTGGCGCAGGCAATACACAAACACAAATTGAAATAAAACTGCTTCAAGTGCTCTGCTAGGTAGGTGAGGTAACTTTACTTTGAGGTTATCTTGAATTGTAGCTTTACTTGAAATTATTGCAGACATAAATGTCTGCGTTGGCTTAGCAACCATATCAACCAAATATAGAACACGGGTTCGGGGAGGCTCCCAAATAGGCGGTACACGCTTGCGCTTGTAAGAAGGGAAACAGGTTAATAAAAGGGAAGCTTATTAGGTAGATAGGGTGAAGAAGGTCCAATCATAGGTCACATCAAGGTCCAATACAATGTCCAATCACTGGTTAACTGCTGTAACTCTTGTACCAGACTGCAAAGCATGACTGCTAAAGTCATGCTTTGCTCATGACTGCTAAAGACTAAAAATACACAAAACAACAGAGCTATCCAACAGCTACTTAGCTTAGCTAAAGTAGGGTTCTTCTGAACCCTACTTTAGCTAAGCTAAGTAGCTGTTGGATAGCTCTGTTGTTTTGTGTATTTTTTGAGCAACCACATTATATTTAGATATAAGGATTAGATATTTAGTTTTGTGGATCGTTTAAGTATTATTTTTAAGCATTCATAGTTAGCTGTTACCTCTTACTTGCTTTTTAAAGGACTTTTCATTCCTAGCCCTTGTGTGCGCCAAAATTGTCTTAGTCTTATTTTTGTGTTATTAGTTGCAGGGTTGGATAAGTAGATATTTTTAGAAAATTAGGAATAATTAAGGTGTATTTAGTATTCAGTTTATTTAAGGATTAGATATTTAGTCTAGTATAAGGTGCACTCATAGCTGATTTGTGTTACTAGCTTTACCTAGATCTAGTTAAGGTTTAGAAGAAGAAAAAACAAACAAAAAAAAGTTAAGTTAAGTTAGTAAAGTATTGAAAAGTGCATAGTACCTAAGTTATATACCTAAGTTACTAGTGTATTCAAATGAGCATGACTAGGATGCAGGCGAAGGTAGCAGAGCTAGAGGCCCTCCAGGCTAGAGTAGCGGAGCTTGAGGCGCAGTTAAGTAAGTGTAGGTGTAGAGATGAGCCGCAAGAGGGTGTAGCTCCTGACCAAGGAACGTATGCGCAGATTGTGGTTAGGGGGTCAGAAAAGGAGCCTACAGGATCAGGGACCAGTGGTAGTTCTGATAGGGGCATAAGGGAGGAGGATAAGGCAAAAGTGGATAGTGCGGCTGGGGTTTGGAAGTGTGTTGGAGGGTCACGTTTCTGGAGACCCAACATTGTGGAAAGTAATGCTAGGGCCACAGACAGTAAGGATGAGGAGGGGTGCTGGGTAATGGAGGGTGGTAGCAGAATCTGGAGGAGGAAGAGGGAAGGGGATCAGGAGGGATGGACAAAAGTTCAGGGTAGAGTCAGGCAGTACAGCCCCAGGGAACATCAGCAGGTTACACTAGCAAATAGGTTCAGTGCGTTAGAGTCAGCAGCTGAAAGTGACAAGGTACAGATTCAGCATTTAGTGGTTGGGGACTCGAGGGTAAGGCCCTTAAGGCGAACATTCTGTGGGAAGAGGGACAAATGTATAGTTAAACCGGGGGCAAAAGTAGTTGATATGGGCCCTGTCATTGAGGCAGAACTGGGTAGGAGTAGCCCAGAGACAGTTATAATACAGGTGGGGGTGAACAACATAGGACCTAGACAGAGTGTGAGAATAGTAGCGGAGTACCGGAGCCTGCTGCAGAGGTTGAAGGAGTCCAGGAAACCAGTCATTGTGACTGGCATCCTCCCTCGCTGTGGAGCCAGTGAGGAGTGGTACTCGAGAGCTCTGTCTGTGAACAGCTCAGTTCAGAACTTATGTTCAGCTATGGGGCTTAGTTATGTAGACTTATGGGATCAGTTCTATGAGTGGCATAGGTACTATATGAAGGATGGGCTTCACTTATCGGATGAGGGGGCAAGGGCTTTGGGAGATGCCTACAGAAGTGTCATTCAGGGAAACTAGGTAGGAGGGGGGGGTTCAGGGACGCTAGTACTAGGGCATCAAGAAGTAAGCATTGGTAGAAGTTCATGTCAGAATAGGACAGTAGATCATAATTCCCTCAGAATTAGTAGAGTCAGCTCAAAGTATAAGATCACATGTGTGTTGCTGAATGCCCAAAGTATTAGGTCTAAATTTGATGAGTTTGAGTGTTATGTTGCCCTTGAAAAGCCTGATATCATTTGTGTAACCGAGACATGGGTTAGTGAGGGGTATAATAGGGATAGGCTACAGGATTTCGAGTTACAAGGGTATAACATGTTCTCATACTGCAGAGAATCACGGCAGGGAGGCGGAGTGTTTGTATATGTAAATAGCTTGTACTGCACTACTAGAGTTGATGATTCTAGTAAAGTAAAAGAAGTAGAATCAATCTGGCTTGACATTAAAATTGGTACAGGAAACAGAGGAAGGTTGAGGATAGGTGCATTTTACAGACCAGGGAATCTTCCAAGGAACTCCCAAGCTGAAACAGACCAAGATATTTGTGAGGAAATACGTAGGAACTTTCGGGCTCAGTGTCTTATTATGGGAGATTTTAACTTAAGAGGATACGAAAGTATAGCAGAGGAAACAAATGAGTGTAGGTTGTATAGGCAAATCTTTGAAGAGGAGCTTTTCATGCATCAGTTTGTAACAGAGCCAACCAGACATTGCTCCATTCTAGACCTTGTATTCTCAGACAACAGTGATCTAGTTAGTGACATAAGTATTTGTGCAGGTCTAGGAACCAGTGATCACAATATAGTTAAATTCAATATCTCATCAGAAATGAGGCCCAAAGATAACCTTATTATGGTTCCAAACTTCAGCCGGGCTGATTTTGATGGTATTAGAAATGACCTCGCACAGGTAAAATGGAACGTTGAGTTGGCAGGTTTAGATGCATGTGAGGCCTGGAATGTTTTCAAAGCTAGATTAAGCCAAATTCAAAATCGGCATATACCCCTCAGGCACAAACGTAACAGAACCAAGGGCAATCCAGTTTGGCTTACCCCAGAAGTAAGGAGTGCTATACAAGCTAAAAGAAGTGCATTTGGCATTTTGAAGGGATCTTCACTAGATATAAATCAGAAGGCCTACCAGAATGCAAGAAATTCAGTTAAGAAAAAGGTCAGAGCAGCTAAAAGGGCAAAGGAACTTGATTTAGCTAGACATTGTAATGCAGATAGTAAGAAGTTCTTCAGTTTTTATAAGTTAAGTACAGTTTCCAAAAATATAGGTCCATTTAAGGTAGATGATGTGTTAGTTAGCAAGGACAGTGAAATGGTTGAAGTGCTTAATGATCAGTTTCAATCTGTCTTTACTATCGAGGACCAGAGTAGTATTGCAGCACTTCAGCCTGAGCTAGAGACAGAGGAGACTATAGGAGAGCTAGGTGGCATAAGTAGTGAACTTGTTCTAGAATATCTAAAGAAAGTAAGGCCTAACAAGGCAGAAGGACCTGATGAAATCCATGCTAGACTTTTAAGAGAATCTGAAAGGGAGTTGTCGGTTCCATTAGCCATAATATTTTCTAAATCACTTGCAGATAGTAAAATTCCACTTGATTGGAAAAGAGCAAATGTTGTTCCTATTCATAAAAAGGGAGATAGAAGTAAAGAGGAAAACTATAGACCAGTTAGTCTGACCTCATTAGTCTGCAAGGTGCTTGAATCAATCATCAAAGATAAGATTGTTGAATTCTTGGAGCAAAATGAACTCATCAAAGATACACAGCATGGCTTTAGGAAGGGCCGTTCTTGTTTAACTAATCTTCTGGAGTTTTTGGATGTTGCAACAGATAGCGTTGATCAGGGTAAACAGCTAGATGTAGCTTTTCTTGATTTCAGTAAAGCATTTGACAAAGTCCCCCATACAAGACTGGGGTTGCAACTTAAAATTCATGGGATCAGGGGCAAGATTCTGGATTGGATAGAAACGTGGCTTTCAGGACGCCAGCAAAGGGTTATATTGAATGGGTGCCAATCACAATGGAAGGAGGTTCTCAGTGGGGTTCCACAGGGCTCAGTCCTGGGCCCATTGCTTTTTATAATATTTGTGAATGCAATTGAGAACAGTATAGACAGCAAAGTCTTGAAATTTGCAGACGATCTAAAAGTTGTCAGGATTATTAGAGGAAAACATGATCAGGATGTTTTTCAATCAGATCTGGACAAGCTAGTTGAGTGGTCTGAAGCATGGCAGATGAAATTCAATTTGAGTAAATGTAAGATTATGCACGCTGGACGGGTTAGCAGTAAACATAGGTATGAAATGGGTGGGCAGAAAATGGAGCAGATTGAAAAGGAAAGAGATTTAGGTGTCGTGGTAAACAATAGACTATCAGCGTCAGACCAGGTTGTAGAAGCTAGGAAAAAGGCACTTAGAATGCTAGGGGCCATTAACAGAAATGTTTCCTACAAGAGTGAAAAGGTAATAACAAAACTGTATTGTGCATACGTTAGACCACATTTGGAGTATTGTGTACAAGCCTGGTCTCCAACATATGAAAAAGATTGCTGGTTGTTAGAAAGAGTTCAAAAAAGGGCAACAAAAATGATTAATTGTCTTGGTAGTTTACCTTATGAAGATAGATTAAGGAAATTGGGTATGTTTTCACTTAGATATAGAAGGCTAAGAGGAGATCTAATTGAAGTCTTCAAATTTGTAAATAGTCAGCATTCTGGATATTTAAAGGGTATGTTTGAGTTCAATAGGGAAAATCGAGGTAGAGGTCATCAGCATAAACTCATTATGAAACAAAGTAGGACTAGGCTACGACAGTCATTTTTCAGTAGAAGGGTTGTAGGACATTGGAATATGCTACCAGGGGATGTCGCTGATGCAGTGACACTTGCTTCCTTCAAAATTAGATTAGATAAATACTTTACAGAGAAGGGATTAGTTCATAAATACTCGTGGGATTAGCCTTCTTTTATGCAGGTAGAGTAAGGTGATTTGAAGGGGCGAGACTGGTGGAGGGGGGGGGGGGGGGGGGATGGGGGGGGGGGGGTGCAACCTCGGATGGGCCCAAGAGGCTCTTTGTTGCACTTTTCTTTTATTTATGTCTTTATGTCTTTATGACATTGGGTCTGTTCCAGTGGCTCCCCAAAAAAAGATATTAGTTTAAATGAGGTTGGAGCAGGGTGGGAATTCTACTTTTTTTTGTTGGTGGAGGAGTACATATCTTCGCAAACAAAGAGTACAAAAATAACCTGATGGTAGGCCAAAAATAAATACTGATATACTAATGAATAATGATGAATGATAAACTACAAAACTAAATTCCCCAGATCAAAATGTGCTGACAATTCTTGGTAAGTACCTATGCATTCATGCAGAACAGCAATGTATACCTACCTAAGCACATATTTTCTTTTTCAGGACAACAATTCAGAACAATGCCAGAAAACCGTTACATCAACATGGGGCCTGGCGGTCATAACCAGGAAATGTGTCCATGTCGAATGAGTCACTTTTAGTGGGTTTTTTCCAGTCTGGCTCTCCAACCGAATAACATTTCAAATCACGAACTGGCCGTCATATCATATAATTAAAATTATTTCAATGCTACTCAAAAAAATACCCACTGTGAAGCGTGAGATCAACCCCACAATAATCAGTAATCACAACTCACGTGTGTGCCGCATGTGCGTCACCAACAAACAATGACAAAGGCTGTTGCTTCACTACTCGCTACTATTCTATGAGCGAATGGCAAACGTCACAGGTACAAGGGAGCTAACAGCTATCCATACTGGTCCAGCTCTCAATCAAGCTAGTCGATTGGTCAAAACTGCACTGATGGTGTCCGTTCGGGAGAGGCCGCCTGGGGAGGAATTGGCCTCCATCTTCAATTTTTTCTTCACAGTTGCATGCTTTTTTATGGGGAACATGTATTGGTCCTAGGATTGCTTTGGAGCTGGGGTGCAGAGTGGACAATTCTGGCTAAAAATAAGCATAAAGAGTGGAAAATTCAACCAAAAAAAAACATGTACTCAGCTTTATCAATTTCCAATTACCGGCTCACCAGAATTAGTTATTAGGTACCTATGCCAATTCTTACCTGTCTTTCCCTACACAGGCTGCCGCCATCATTACATCCATGAATCAGTAACTATCAGTGTTCCAATTATCCAATACATTTTCAAATAAGGAGTGGAAAATTTGCAGTAAAACTTGGGGAAAAGAGTGGAAAAATAGTATCCATAGAGTGTGGTTTTCCACCCAAATTTCACAATGCTAAGGCCTAGGACACTGCATGCTATAGTAAACCATAAATAAACTCCTGGGATCCCCAACCCACTGCTTTAGAGCAAGAATAATATGAAGGAAACCTTCATTTAAAACATGTGACAAAAATATGGAAGTACTTTTTCCCAGGCCTTCAGGCAGCCTCTCCTGAACGCCAAATGGCCACCACACTAATTTGTGTCTCCACAGGAACAATTTTGGATGAGGTATCAGCTGTTTGCGTCTTGCGAGCATGTCAAGTAGACAGTGCTGATGCATTGAAGACGAACACAGCATCCAGATCCACAACAAATATGAAATACCCAATTTGGAATTTTGATACCCAATTTTTAAGTACCCATGGGGAAAATGAGAAGAAAACATACTATTTGCATCACTTCCACTTCACATTCAGTCCTCACTTTCTTTCTCTTATGTGTAACAACAAATTGGCATCCAAATTACAAATGCATGAACCATGTTGTCTACCATATCCTCCTCCAGCCTCCTCTGAAAAAAACACCTTTCATTTTGGAGGAGTTCAGAGGAGGTTTGATGCAACCTTGGAGGAGGAGCTTGGAGGAGTTTGGATGAGCCACAGGAACGATACTATTAATTTGGAGAAGCTTTGAGGAGGTTACAGGAGGTTAGAGGAGCCACTGGAACAGACCCATTTTGTACATCTCGTCGGTGCTGGCCTGCCCTGGCTGTTGCAGATTTGGTGCAGATTTGCTAGGGTGATGTGTGAACCTGTAACGGTGCAGTACCTATGCTGTGCTGCAGGCAACAGTCGGCACTGAAATGCATGATAGTAAAACAACAATTGCAAATCACTGTTTTTATTGGGATTAATGCCATGCAAGATTACCGCCAAATACCTGATCAATTCCTGGTAAATTTCAGAGGTTTGTGGGAAAAGCTGATTTCTAGATCCTCTTACAAGAATTTCCCTACAGAGGGGAATAAGTAGTGTTTATATGTAAAAGTCTAAAACAGCTTCCAAAAAACTCTGGTGTTATGACCTTATCTGGCAAATGAAGATAAAAATTGGTGGTAAACTGGTAACCCATAAAACTTTATAAAATTGTGTATTGCAGACACATTTTGTGTTCATGCATGGATAGTGTGAAAGTGAGTATTATTGCTCTGTGACATATCTCATGTAGATTTTGAAGTGGGAGGTGATGGTTACTCTGGTGCGGACAGGTGGATATTTCTGGCCTGTGTTGTGTGGTTTGGTGCGGATTTTCACTGTGGGCTGGTGAGCCTTGTCAACTCCTGTGCCAAACTTTGCAGTCTGGTTTCTGTACATGTCAAAATATCATCTTTAGTATATTAGTAATTGTATTTGCCCTGGCTTCAATATTTTGCTAGGGTAAAGTGTAAACTACTGTAATGTTTGGAATGTCAAAATACCAGACTGTTATGCTTTGTAGTGTAGGGTAAACTACCTTAACTATGGACCCCTCCAACAAAAATGGGCATCATATTATTGTGTGTGTATGCCCTAAAGCACCAATACACCACTGCTATGAAAAGTCTGGTATCACCCAATGTCCAATGTGTAGTCTAACCTAAGCCCAAAGATGGATGCAGTTTAATCTGAAGTTGTGAAGGTCCTGGGTCCTTATTGTCAAATTCATAATTCTTCATTTATCTCCTACCTAAATGGTCATTGATTCATAAGTGTATAATATTTCAATCAATGTATTGCTTGAATCAGTGCCTTTTGCTAATCAAAATGTGTTGCTGGAACAATGGCCTCAACTTGAACCATCGTATTGCACCAAGCCACCTAATACATCAATAGGTGCTAGTTCATTAATAAATGTTTAGGCATCATAACTTTGGCTTGCTGAAAAGCTGGAACACAAACTACCTAAACCCAAGCCCTGTACCATTATTTGGCCTGCTCATAGTTGTTAAATGTGTTGAATGTGCTGATTTTTCCTGTATGGGTTGTTCTATGTTTGCTGACAACATAGTTCTATTTTTCTCACAATTGTTAATGAACATTCATTTTGGTTTGGGCATGCTATTTTGTAGTTTGCATCCCCTAAAAGCTTTAGGTGATGCAATACATTCTGGATTTATTCATATTTGTATCTGATGGATTTCAGATGAAAGGAAATGCCCACTAATGGACCTCACATTCACCATGCACTCGGTAACCAGCTGTAATGTCAATCCACCCATGTAGCTCAATCAAGAGAGCACCTTGAGATTCGGATAATTAATCCTTAGCCAACAAGTTCAGGGGAAGTTTCCTCATTGCTGGGTATGTCACTGACCTTGTAGATCAGATGTCAGAAGCTGAACAGATTGTACTCTCAATCTGTTAAGTATGCAAAGCTCCAAGCACCATAATCTTAGCCTCCCCTCTTCTCCCTGCCCACAGGTACCTACATCAGCACCATGGTGTGTGAAAAGTGTCAGAATAAGCTGGGCAAGGTGATCACCCCGGACGTGTGGAAGTCCGGAGCGCGTAACACCACCGAGGGTGGAGGACGCAAGGTGGGGGAGAACAAGGCCCTGACCGCCGGCAAGAACCGCTTCAACCCGTACTCGAGTGGGTCGTTCTCCACTTGCCGCATCTGCCGCACCAAGGTACACCAGGTGGGCTCGCACTACTGCCAGGCCTGTGCCTACAAGAAGGGCATCTGCGCCATGTGTGGCAAAAAGCTGCTTGACACGAAAAACTACAAGCAGAGCTCGGTGTGAAGTGTGGCGTTCATGGTGTGCTGTGAGTGAATTCGTGGATGAGGATGGTGTTTGGACTCAGAAAGTCGGAAAGAGTGTGCGAAGTGCGACAGGGTTTGTTGCCTGGACTTCGTGTGAAATGCTGATGGCGAATGTGCATTGTTTGTGGCTGGTGTTTTGGCAGATGTAGGTGCGTGCATTCAAATTCAAGATATGCGTGCGTGCATGCGTGTGTGTGTGTCCCAGATAAGTGTTGAAGTCCGGGGTGAATGCATAGTATTGGACTGTGAAATGGCATGAGAACGTCCAGGCTTTGATGGCTGATGGCATCTGGACCTGTGAATGTTATTTTATCTCGTAGTCAGTGTGTCGAGGGCTGGACGTACTGTCGTCGCTCGGCCCGTTGTTCAGTGTACAAAACATGCTTGTCGAATTGCCTACGTTGTGTCTCTGCACAGCCGTTGCAATTCAGAATTGCTAAAATCGCTGACTGAGAGCCGCATTGTCCGTTGCAGAATCATGACATGAGTTTCACGTCTAGCTGTGGTGACCTGCAGTTTACACCAATGAGTAGCTGGAGGCTATTGTGAAAAAGACACATTCGACAAGGCTTGCATTGTGTCTGAATATATCCATGGAAGTGTAACCGAGTTGAGTTCACGCTTTCACCTGGAGGGAATGATTGCATTCATATCGATGTATTTCACAGCAAGACATGCTCTTGGTTCGGGAGATTGTCCTCAGTTGGTTTATCTCGATGCATGGTCATGGTTCTGCTCGTGGTTCGGGAACTTGTCATCAGTTTGGTTGCTACAACCAAGCACTGGCATTGCAATGCGGTTGCAGCCATGTAGGATGGAATGGGTCAACGTCAAGCTGTTTGAAGAAATGTTGTCGCCCGTGTCCAGCTCCGTTAGTGTGATTTGTGTTTGTGTGATACATGAATGACACGATATTCTTTCCTGTTAGGATGTTTGAAGTGATTGTTTGACGAAATTGACGATTTGTGCAGACCGAGGAGACGGTACAATGATCGAATGTGACAAAGGTCGTCAATGAACGAACAATGTTGAGTATGCCAGTCATTTAACCCGCCATTGATGGGGGGAGGGGCGTGTAACGCCCCCTGATGAATTTGCGTAATAATTAAACAACCAATAGCGCTATTAACGTGAAACTTCGGGTATCTTTTCTACATCGCTTTGACGTCTTCTGTGAAAAAATAAGCAATTTCGTAGAACAATTTCGAGTTATAGCGAATTTAGTGACGTCACTACACACGAGTTTTACACCAAAATCGGCTAAACGTTAACAGACTGTACAAATGCCATATTTTGAGAAAAATGCAATCAAAAAACGTCAAAAGATAGCAAATAGCAAAAAAATCACAGAGAACCTCATATGGGCAACTACCATACCAAATTTTAAAATTATATATTTTTTGACTGACTGAATATAAAGTATGGGTAACCTATGACGTCATATTTTGAAATTGCGTGTTGTGTGCTTTTATTGACCAGATACGGACAAATAAATGCCAACACTGCATTTCTGAGACAAAACTGATCTAGAAACATGCTTTTTTAATTTAGATTTATCAATTTCAAATTTTGACCTTCAGTGACCTGAACTTGGCCTAAACTTGACACTAACTTCACGTAAATGAAGTCAAGTGGTAAAATGACTCACTATCGAATTCTACGTGGAAAATAACCCATAAAACATGTGTTGCATGATTTTCGTAGATATTTTGCACAGTGATCTTTTGTGGCCTGACCTTGACTTTTGACAACAATCTCACTTTAGCTCATGCGGGATGTTTATCATACCTTTGGCAGCACTTTGTGTGAAAATAATCGTAATCGAATGCTTTGGATGGAAAGTATGGCCCATAAACTCAAATACGTCGATTTTGACCTTTGACCTAACCGTGACCTAACACTTGATCTCACTTTGCCATTGTTTGAATATGCTTTAGATTCGTCTCATTGAGAGCTTTCGAATGCCGCGTTGCGCGTCTCGCCGGGATTATTGGTTCGGAAGATAACCAGGGGGCGTTTAACGCACCCCCCCCCCCCCCCCCCCCCCCCAGTCAATGGTGTTCGGCTGAGATCCCAGTCAATGCCGGGTTAAAGGAAATAGTTCACCTTCAACATGGGTTTTGAACTGAAATAGCAGTTTTGTAGCACGTGTTGAGAAATCCTTATCTGGAACTTGTAATGGCTGAAAAGATTCTCCAGCCGAAGATATTTGACTTTTTGGCGAAGGAATACGGCGCATATATGATGTACCGTACCGTCTGAAAGTGCCAGCACTGCCATGGAGCATGCGCAGACCAATAATGCACACCATAACATTAATAATTTACGACCTTCTGTCCTGAATTGGCGCGATGTAGGACCATTTTTGAAAATAAACAAAGAAACTGTATGAAAAAATATAATAAAATCGTGTTCTGAAAAATTTCCCGAAGGTGAACTATTTCCTTTAACACGCGCACGGCCGGGGGGGGGGGGTGATTTCCGCTCCCCCTCCGGTTTTTCCTGAATAGCGGGAAAATGGCTGCGCGCAGCGCCGCTAAATTTGGCACAGCTATTTGGGCATCAATTACTCACATACTCTGATTTTGTTTTACCTCGGGTCATCTCAGGTCAGGTCACCAGGCCAGGTCACGTGACTCTACCTCCAAAAAGTGTGCGGTCATACCACAGCCACAGTGTCAGCCGATCGGTTTCAAACGTACAGGATTTAATAAGGCCATAGGTACCTACAATTCGTTTATCTCGGATTTTCTTTTATATCGGTGACCTTAGGTCGGGTCGATTTCGTGACCTCCCTATTATAAGTCAATGGGGAAATATTCAAATGCTTCCTATTCCGAGGATGCGCATTATAGCAGCCCAATTCCTTCTGGATCATGTTATCATAGGCCATTCATGATGTTCCAGGTGGATTTTTGTTCAGTGACCTCTACAGGGTCAGTCGAGGTCATCCGAGGTTACCAACACTTTTTTTGTATATAACTCTCGGCAGAAGGAAGATAGAGAAGTGACACCGGTATCAATGTGTTGATCTCATCATGACACGTCTCACAATATGCAACTTGACCTACTTGGTCACCACTTTACAAATTTATAAATGTGTATGTTGACCTAACCTGGCCAACATTAATATGATTCGAAGCGCCTTGGCGAGACAAACACGATGGCGTCAAAATTATTGTCCTATCTGTATTAGGTAAAATGTTATTTGCGAAAAACAGCTTTGCCAAAAAATAGCCTTTTTGACCTTTGATGACCTGGAGCCTAAACTATTGACCTGAGATGAAATTTGGGGATACCTTGGCGATTTCATTTTTCAAGAGCTTGCCATTGCTTTTTCCGTTTGTTCCTAGCTATCATAGTTCCTGAGATATCTGGGGGTTTCTGGAGCGAAGTCCCAAAACTGAAAGATCTGACCCTTGATGACCTCTGGTGACCTCAATATTGACCTGACATAAAAAGACCGATAATCTTTCGATAAGGCTGGTCTTGAGCTATCTAATGCCGTTTTCTGCTTGTCGCTACGTTGCGTGGTTTTCGAGATCTGGGGGGGGGGACTGAAATATCGGTCAAAGCTGCCGTACTCCGGGATAGCCGACTCGACATCTCCCGACAGATACATGAAGCTGGACGCGGCCCATCATTGCTGCCAAAAAGACAAGCAGCAGCCTACCAGATATGGACCCCGACACGTTAAACCAGCTCTTTGCTGGTATCGGGGTGCGTACGGCTGTCGCGGTCGCTGAGACGAGACGAGCCGACCCCACCGCTGACCTGCCTGTCAGGCTGCCGCGCGTGGCGACCTGTCAGTTCCAGGTGCAGCCGGTGACCCTAGAGGAGCTCCACCGTATACTGAGCGATATGAACGGCAGTAGTGCATGTGGAGCCGATGGACTCAATGCGTTTTGTGAAGCAGTGTTTTGCCGCGGCTGGCCATGCGATTCTGTCCATCGTGAACACGAGCCTGGTCACGGGGATTGTGTCATGGAAACTGTCGATTATCCATCCCATTTACAAATCTTACGGCGCACTCAACGCTCCGTCCAGTTTCAGACAGATTTCAATTGTCCCATGTCTCTCTAAAATTGTCGAACGTGTACATCAGCAGCTTGTCTCGTACTTTTCCACCAATCACCTGTTCAGTGATTCTCAGCATGGGTTCCGCCGACGGCACGCGACCGAGACCGCTCTGCTCAATGTGACCGATCACACCCTGAGCGCCATGGATGCCGGTAAAATAGCGCTGTTAATCCTGCTTGACGTAAGCAAAGGGTTTGATGTCGTCAGCCATGAAAAGCCCATTGAAAAGCTTGCTCTGTACGGTGTCCACACTGACTGGTTTGTAAGCCATTTTCGAGACCACCATCAACAAGTTCGCCTCAATACGCTAGAGAATGGCCCACAGCTCTCCGAAAAACAGCCAAATCCGATTGGGGTCTATCAGGGTACTGCCCTAGGACCCTTAATGTTCACAATTTTCGCAAATGACATGACGTGCCTGTACACTGAGAGTGACGTCCTGATAACTCAGTACGCAGACGACACCCAGGTGTTGGTAACCGGTCGCAAAGCAGATCTGCAGACCAGCTTGTCAGCCGCATGGAGAGTACCCTAAGGGACCTGTTCGGTTGGTTTAGCCCAAAACCTCATAAAAATTAATGCCGAAAAAACTGCTCGTGATTGGCACCCGTCAAATGCTTCGCGGTCTGCCCCGCGTCACGCTCCACGTTGGCGGCGCGCGCATTGTCGAGTCTGAGACAGCCACAAATCTGGGCGTACTTTTCGACAGACACCTCTCGTTTGAGCCGCATGTTGACGAGATTGTCCATCGTTGCAACGGCCTGTTAATCAGTTTGTATCACGTTAAGCACAACCTGCCGAACGATGTCATGTCCACTGTCATCAATGGTTTATTTGTTTATTTGTTTATTAGTTATAAAACAACCACAAAACGAAGCCCACTTAAGGCGGCCGCACACTAGGCCATTCGGCGCGCGATATACTGCGACATTCCGCCTCGGAAAATCGCGTCGATACCGCTGAATATCGTCCTTGTTCCGGCGGATTCGGCGCTGTCTGCTCGCGAGATTCCGCCCCGCCGACCTACAGCATGTCGTAACCTGTGCCTACAGCCTGTCACAAGGTAAATTAATGATGGCCATTTTTCGACGAAGATGTAAGTTTAGAACTACGAAACTTTTACATAATAAATTTAACAGCGGCAAGAGCATGCTGTGCAAAATGTGCACATCTGTCTTGCATAGATTCGCCACTGTTATCATGATCAATTTTGTTGTCCGCGGCTCCGCGGCGTTCAGTCGCGGAAAAAAGCTCGTTCGAATCAGCTTTTTTCCGCCGGTCCGCAGATGGCCGGCCGACGACATTCGTCCGCGATTTTTGACGTTTCGGCTGACGCGAACGCGGAAATTCGCTAAAGATGCGCGGAAAGTCGTAGCGATATTACGACCTCCGCGCGCCGAATGACCTAGTGTGCGGCCGCCTTTAAGGCGGCCGCACACTAGGCCATTCGGCGCGCGATATACTGCGACATTCCGCCTCGGAAAATCGCGTCGATACCGCTGAATATCGTCCTTGTTCCGGCGGATTCGGCGCTGTCTGCTCGCGAGATTCCGCCCCGCCGACCTACAGCATGTCGCAACCTGTGCCTGCAGCCTGTCCAAAGGTAAATTAATGATGGCCATTTTTCGACGAAGATGTAAGTTTAGAACCACGAAACTTTTGCATAATAAATTGCACAGCGGCAAGAGCATGCTGTGCAAAATGTGCAATTATGTCTTGCATAGATTCGCCACTGTTAGCCTGCTCAATCTTGTTGTCCGCGGCTCCACGGCGTTCAGTCGCGGAAAAAACTCGTTCGAATCAGCTTTTTTCCGCCGGTCCGCAGATGGCCGGCCGACGACATTTGTCCGCGATTTTTGACGTTTCGGCTGACGCGAAGGCGGAAAGTCGCTAAAGATGCGCGGAAAGTCGTAGCGATATCGCGACCTCCGCGCGTCGAATGGCCTAGTGTGCGGCCGCCTTTAAGGCGGCCGCACACTAGGCCATTCGGCGCGCGGAGGTCGCGATATCGCTACGACTTTCCGCGCATCTTTAGCGACTTTCCGCCTTAGAATCAGCCGAAACGTCAAAAATCGCGGACGAATGTCGTTGGCCGGCCATCTGCGGACCGGCGGAAAAAGCTGATTCGAACGAGTTTTTTTCTGCGACTGAACGCCGCGGAGCCGCGGACAACAAAATTGATCAGGCTAACAGTGGCGAATCTATGCAAGACAGAGGTGCACATTTTGCACAGCATGCTCTTGCCGCTGTGAAATTTATTATGTAAAAATTTCGTGGTTCTAAACTTACATATTCGTCGAAAAATGGCCATCATTAATTTACCTTGTGACAGGCTGTAGGCACAGGTTGCGACATGCTGTAGGTCGGCGGGGCGGAATATCGCGAGCAGACAACGCCGAATCCGCCGGAACAAGGACGATATTCAGCGGTATCGCCGCGATTTTCCGAGGCGGAATTTCGCAGTGATATCGGGCGCCGAATGCGTAGTGTGCGGCCGCCTTTACGGCTGTAGTCAAAGCACACAACACACGCATCCTCATACATTCACGCATTCATACCTAAGACATGATGACAATGACAATAAATAAGTGAGCCAATATCCCGCCACCCTACGCAAAAGTGCTAAAACTGGCTAAAAGTCAGCACCGCTGCCCCGCCCATGGGAATCAATAACTGCCTTCACTGCATGCAAACTTAAAAGCTTGCGACGTAACCCTCGCCCTATGGGAGCTTTTTTCATCTTCGCCCTACGGGGGGGGGGCTGACAGGCCCCCTGTTAACTACCAAACCAAGCAACTTAGAACAATGCGATAAGAACCAGCATGTTTCCTGTCATGAGAGGAATCTAACAATATGCGATTTTTAGGTTTCAGGTCAGCGGGTGACCTTCCAGGTCAAGTGAATGACCTCGGATTTACCACGTCCAGAACAGCGATTTTGCTCTTCAGAAAACCTCAAAATTAGAAATTGATAAATGTAAATCAAAAGGCATGTTCCTAGACCAGTGTTGGCTCAGAAATACATAAAAAGTAACTATTTGTTCGCATCTTATCAAAAAAAGTTAAAAAAAGTTATTTAAAAAATGACGTCATCAGTTTCTTACACTTAGGGAGCCATCATTCAGTCAAAAATGAAGATATTGGTTTGACATTCGGTATGGGTATTGTCCATACTCAGTTCTCTCACATATATTCCGGTTTTTCTAACTTCTTTGAAAATTTTAATTTTGTGGGATGAAAAAAAAAGTTTTTATTTATTTTAGGGGTCAAAAACCCAAAATTTTGCAAATCTGAGATTGCCATTTAAAAGAAAATGTCATTTTGTATCTTTGGTGAATTGCGTTTGCAATTTCCTCTAAAACTCTGTTTCCTACCATTTTTTCAAATATTTATCGTTTTTCCACCAACATGACGTCATCGAAATATTATTATCTCCCAAACTACTTAACCAATTTAAATACATTTTTTACAGCTTACGTATAATTGTTGTAAACTCAGCTACCGAAAATGTCAGCAAGATGCGCCGCATTTGTAAAAAGTTATTTAAGAAAAACCTCAGGGGGGGTGGGGGGCTGTCAGCGAGGGTTAAAAGTAGTTGAACAAAATAAATCAGTCTCTGGCATTTCCTGGATAAATCTTTTACAGGTCGCTGGTATCCGCGATAAACCTGTTGCGTACCGAATTCACCCTACCACCTGGCACACGATACAATCCAGTGTGTCTCGTGCGTCGAGTGGGAACAGACAGGTGAAACATTGACACTAGATTACCACAGTCAAGGTGGCCCCGAAGTACAGAATGCAAAATCTGATGTCGGCTTGGATGAAACGAGCTTTGATGGACTGACATTTAACATGTTTCAGCAGCGAAGAATAGTCCAAGGCGGGACAGCGGCGCGGGGTTGTACATCCTAACTACATAACAAACTTGTGTTGCAGACGCTCGAGGCGTCTTAAGTGGGTTGCTGCGGCCCCAGACCATATAATACTACCATATTCAATCACGGACCTCACATGGGCGTTATATGCTGACAAGATTGCGGGGTGATTGAAATCGAGGCGGCGAGAGCATGGAGACATTTGTACACTGCGCATGGGCAAACCGAGCATGCGGTTGACCTTGCCTACGGTTGAATCTACATGGTCGGCGAATGTCAGCTTAGCATCTAATATGACACCGAGGTCGCGCATCTGTTCGCATCTCTCCAGTTGATGCTCATCTAATACATAGGTACAGCGAATGGGGGCCTTGCGAAGAGTGAATGAGATAGTCTTGCATTTAGCTGGATTGAGCTTCAAGTGCCAGATTTTAGACCATGCGCTAAGACGGTCCAGGTCGGCCTGAAGGGAGACGGTATCTTCACGATTTTGAATGCGATGCAAATTTTGACATCAGCACAAGCCAAACAGCCTGTTTTGATATTGTTAGGAAGGTCAGCGACATAACAGGCGAACAGTATCGGACCGAGAATGCTGCCTTCCGGTACACCTGACAGTACCGGCGTCCAGTCGGAATGCTTCCCATCGAGAATGACCTGCTGGGAGCGCTGACACAGATAGGACTCGATCCAGCTATATGCAAGACCTGTGATGTTAAATTAATGGCGAAGTTTGTATAAAAGTAGCCTGTGGTTGACACTGGTAAAAGCGGACGAATAATCCGTGTATATCGTGTCCGTCTGCGATCCCTTGGCCTGTGAGGACCAGCAGTGTTCCAGAAAGCATGCTAGGTTAATTATGCAAGAACGTTTTGGGAGAAATCCGTGTGAGACAGGCAGTGCGGGGAGACATGTCTGAAGCAAGCTCTCACACACTACTTTCTCCAAAACTTTAGAGCAAATTGCCAAAAGGGAAACGGGTCGGTAATTTTCTGGAAGCTTTCTAGAGCCCTTTTTTAACACAGGTATTACGTTGGCCCGCTTCCACTCGGAAGGGAACACCCCGGACCGCACTGACAGACGACATATAATTTCCAGAGGGATCGCAAACTCGTCGGCACATTCACGTAAAATGCGAGCACTTAAACCGTCAGGTCCACAAGCCTTGTGCGCACTGAGCTCCCGCAAAAGCACCGCCACACGGCCGGGCGGTACATGGAAGGCTGATAGCCCGGCGCAGTTTATCCTGGTGGCTCCGGTGTGTCGTTAATATGAGGATCGCTAAACTTCTTCGAAAAACATTCGTGAAAACATTTCGCTCGAGCAATGACATCCTTGTATACACAGCCATCGTACTCAAGAACGGGTAACACTTTCCCACTCGATTGAAGTGATTTAACAAACGACCAATATCGCTTTGGGTTGTCTTTGAATTCGCGGATCAGTCCAGTCAGATAATTGCGGTAATTATGGTCAGCCAGACGCTTTAAGTCGGCCCTAGCTCTAGCGTACAAAGCAATGTTTTCGGCGAAAGGATGATTCTTTTTGCGCCTATGGGCCTGCTCCTTCTCCCGAAGAAGTTCACGAACATGCCGGTCAAACCAGGGAGGAAATTTATGACGGCGCTCAATGATAGGCACGTAATCTTTGACAGCAGCGAATGCAAGGTCATAAAACATGCCAACAGCAGTCTACATCTACACACTCCAACACATGCCAAGGGAACAATCTCAGAGCCCGACCCAGGCCGACAAAGTCCGCGCGCCTATAGTTGTAAACTCGCGATCTCGTGGCTCGAGGAGCAGCACCGACGCTAACGGCGAAGCGGGTTTCCACCACCAGGTGATCTGAGGCGAAAAGGTGGTGAATGGATTAGTTCTCTCCATCATACGATATTGTTTTCCCGTTTACGGCAGTGCTTCTAAACAGTCCATGTACCGCATTCAGAAGGTGCTGAACTTCTGTGCTCGTGTGATATCCGGCCGTCGAAAATATGACCACATCAGTGACGTGCTTTCGAAGTTAGTCTGGCTTTCCGCTCACAACTTATGTACGTATTTCTGCATCTGTCTGCTGCGTCAGGCACTGGCCACTGGCGAACCAGTCACAATCGCCCAGTCAATTATACGACCACCAGGCAGGTCCATGACAGGAGTACAAGAGCGAGTGAACAGCAGCTGTTACGACTGCCGACAATCAAAACTGAAACCAGTAGGCGACAGTTCTTGTACAGAGCCGCCACTGCATACAATGCACTGCCCGCGGCCATGCGTGAAGGGTCTAAGCGATTGCTGAAAGACCACTTGACAAGTTTGCAGGGACGTTAGATCGACTTGACCGTCTTGTGTGCCTGTGGAATGTTTGGTTTAGTGTGATGCGGTGCTATTCTTACCCATATGTGCAGTTTAATCGTGTGACCTGTTATCATGAACAGCAACGATAGTGGATGAGACGTGATGTGAAATAAATACATAAATAAATAAAATCCCCCGGCCGTTCGTGTTTGGCGCAGACACGCGCACGGCGCAGGCCGTGCGCGTGTTAAGAGACGTTTGGCTAACGGGGTGCGGGAATATTTTAATTTTTCATGCTTCATTTCGCACGAACTGTTTGAGAAAGCCGATGTGTTTTGCTATTTGTGAAAGTGTGATGCTTATTTTTGTAATAACGACAAATTTAGTGAAAAGGGTACCAGTTCGAGGTGGAATGGGTTTTTAGATAGAGGTCTCAAATGTTCGATGTCGCGAGCTCAAAATAACTTATGTCGAAAAATATGTTGGTACAAATAAATTCATATAATTTGATTCAAATGTGCCGCACTGTTCCATTTCCCCATGCTTGTGGTTAAATATTTTAGGCATGTAATATTAAACAATGAACAGTATGTAAAGTGTTGTCCATGCCTGAGGCTGAATTAGATGTCTCTACCAAAATGTCCGAAAAATTGC
Organism: Chirona hameri; assembly: GCA_036785665.1. Taxonomy (NCBI): domain Eukaryota; kingdom Metazoa; phylum Arthropoda; class Thecostraca; order Balanomorpha; family Balanidae; genus Chirona; species Chirona hameri. The sequence goes on from JAXIVJ010016224.1 coordinate 20,503, forward strand.
ATTGCAGAGAAGAGCTATGACGACTTATCAGCAACTAATCGTTCAACTAGATACCTTCCCTGAGTTGGTTGTATTTAAGCACCAGTAAGTATTTATCTACACTGCAATGAACTGCAATATGACTTAGCTAACTCAATACTTCAAAGTTCAACGAATTAACAAATACAAACGCTTTGGGTTAACAACTAGCTATATGTTATCACCGTAAATGTGTATTCCAGTAATGGCATGTATTTGGATTCCACTATTTCTACAGCCTTTCGAATTCCCATTTGAATCGTCGATAAGGGCTCCACGGAAGCAACTATAAATACATACATAAAACGTCTGGTAACTTTCACATGTCCCACGTAAATCACTCAGACAATTACGTATTGCGTTTTCCTCGCCATTGATGCTTACGTGCGATGATTTATCTACCAAGATCAGTGGTCCTCAAATAGAGGGTAATTGTACCCCACCTGGGGTACAGTATAACCTTCCGGCCGGGGTAACGGTTACTGAGCAGCTAAGTGCGAAATTATAGCTGATTCGTCTCATGCATGGGCTCCGCCACCGGGGGAGGGGGGGCATGTCCCCCAACTTCAAAGTTCGAGAGGACAGAGTGTCTTTTGCCCCCCCCCCCCTAACTTTGAGCCATGACACTGCCCTCAAATTTCAAGCACCTCAAACAGTGCACACCTCAACTCTCAAGCACCTTCAACATTAACATAACATAACAGTAACATTCAATTGTATACAGGTTAAAACAAAACTATAAATGTGCATCGTTTCATGGCGCATTTATGTTTTGTTTATATGTTGCTACTTTCCTATACAAAATTGGACAAAATAGTTCGCTTTATCACCTTTTTTTACCGCACTCTTAACCCTCGCCATACGGGGGGGGGGGGGATCCTAAAACGACCCCCTGATATTTTTATTGAATAACTTTTTACACATGCGGCGCATCTTGCTGAAATTTTCAGTAGCTGGGTTTACAACAATTATTACCGAGCGGGTGCGAAGCGCCAGTGAGGTTTATCGTCAACTTACTAGACAAATTTACATTTGACCCGGCCCGACCCGGCCATACATATGCTTTTCGGAAGCTAATAACTTTGCAACCACTGCTCCGATTGAGATCGAGTTTTCACCATTGGATAGGACCATCAAATCAATTTTGATTTTGTTATGGTGTGTTCTGATAAGGGTGGTTCCACAGCGCGTGGCACCCGCAGACGTCGAAATGAACAAAAATAATTATTGATAAAAAATATCTTGATTAATCAAAGCATTCGTTTTTTATACGCTGAAGCATGCAGCCGCTCAGCACGTGCTCCCTTTTGGCGGATTCGAGAAAGATCATGTACAATTTAATAAAACGTAATTGTTATGTTGGCATGCATGGAGGCCTGTCAATTTTTATGGAGGACTAAAAGTACGAAAAGGACTAGGTGTTACTACCACGTGTGCTCCCGTACCGTTTCATATTTCAAACCTGTTTTAGCTTTACCAGTGCGCGCCCGCTCGGTCATCGCCCAAAAAGGCGTTTTACTGGTACGTATCCAATACAAATTTGAAGTGTATACGACTTTTAGATCGTGACCTATGACTTTTTCGTCAAGGTCATGTCAGAACCCAAGGGCCATTGACCTGACCCCAAAGGTCACCAGTTGGCCTATATGCTCAAAATGGGATGCCTTTGTATGTTCCTTATGACAGGCATCACGCTACTTTTTACGGTGTCTCTCTATCTCTCTCCGTTCGGAAGTAATACTAAGCGCCCTGTACAAACGCTATTTTTGGACGTGGTCGATCTTCGGTCATTCACTTGACCTGGAAGGTCACCCGTTAATCTGAAACCTAAAAATCGCATGCCGTTAGATTCCTCTAATGACCGGCAACATGCTGGTTCTTACCGCATTGCTTTATGTTGCTTGGTTTGGAAGTTAACAGGGGGGAGTCTTTTAAGGACCTCCTCCCCCCGTAGGGCGAAGGTGAAAAAGGTCCCCGTAGGGCGAGGGTTAAACGCAAACAAGAGCATTTTTAGAGGTCATAGAGGAAAAAAATGCATATCCAGGGCATAAGATTTTAAAACAAATGCACGCCGCTCCGCGGCGCAATTCCTGGGTTCCAGGGCTTGGGCCTAAACAAATATTCCAAGTTAGTATAGCTGATTCCAAACTGGTGTCGCTGGTTCCAAAGTTGAAATGGCAGACCCCTCAGTTTACTAACTCCAGCACCTAAAAGATGGTATGGCTCATGCCATACCTGTTATACTGCATTCTCCATCCTTGTAACGTGCCTTTTCATCCGTTTTGTTTGGCCCTTTCAATGCTTGGGAAGGGGACCTTTTCAACGCTCGGGAAGGGGGCCTTTTCGAGGCGCCCCCCCCCCCTCCTGGACGAAATCCTGGATACGTGCCTGTGTGGACTGTGGTTAATTAACAGCCATGCCACTGCAACTTAGCAGTAATGCGCATGCATAAGTCGCTCAGCTTTTTTAGAAGCGGAAAGTACGCTTTAACTTAGTCAACAAGTCACCTCTCTAGGCAGTGGCGTCGCCACACAATTTTGAGTGGGGGGGGGGGGGGCAGTCATGGGTTTGGGGGACATCCCCATTGGGCTAATGTTAAAATCCTGCGAATCTGGGGGGGGGGGGCGGACTCCGGCCGGAGCAATCCTGGGGGGGGGCCTCTCATATGAGGATAGGACTATCAACGCCCCCCCCCCCCCGTGGCGACGCCCCTGTCTCTAGGTACCACTGACATAGCAAGCAGCGGGAGTATCCCGAGGCAAGTTGGGAGTGGCGCACGCAGGGGGTGGGGGTCAAAAGGGTCAGCTGACCTGAAAGTTGTGAGGGGCACACATCAAAAGGACCCGTATTCTGGCCCATACCTGGCAGGGGCCCGGTCTTGGTCAGGCCTGGTCGAGGGAGGGACCCGGTGCTGGCAAATGCGTGGCATGGGGCCCGGTCAGGACGAGGGTCCAGTCCTAGCATATTCTTAATGCGGGCCCGTTTCTGGTAGGGGCCCGGTCTTGGTCAGGCCCGATCGAGGCAGGGGCCCGGTGCTAGCAAAGGCGTGATATGGGGCCCGGTCAGGACGATAGCCCGGTTACAACAGGTCCCGCTCCTTGCAAATTATTGTATACGGGCCCCTTCCTGATATGGGCCATTCCTGGTAGGGGCCCGATCGAGGCAGGGGCCCGATGCTGGCAGAAGCGTCATATGGGGCCCGGTCAGGACGAGGGCCCGGTCACAACAGGCCCCGGTCCTTGCATATTATTGATACGGGCCCGTTTCTGGTAGGGGCCCGGTCTTGGTCAGGCCCGAGCGAGGCCGGGGCCCGGTGCTGGCAAAGGCGTGATATGGGGCCCGGTCAGGACGAGGGCCCGGTCACACAGGGCCCGCTCCTTACAAATTTGTGATACGGGCCCGTTACTGGTAGGGGCCCGATCAAGGCAGGGCCCCGGTGCTGGCAGAGGCGTGATCTGAGGCCCGGTCAGCTCGAGGGCCCCGTCACAACAGGGCCCGGTACTTGCAAATTATTTATACGGGCTCGGTCTTGGGCAGGCCCTATCGAGATAGGGGCCCGGTGCTGGCAAAGGCGTGATATGGGACCCGGTCAAGACGAGAGCCCGGCCTTTGTAATTTTTGTTTTATAGCACGGGTCTGCTCCTGATAGGGACCTGGTCTTCGTCAGGCCCTATCGAGTCAGGGGCCCGGTGCTGGCAAAGGCGTGTATCAGGGGCTCGGTCAGGACAAGAACCCGGTTCCCACCATATCCCATATAGTCAGCCCTATATCTCGTTGAGCTCATGAATCCACGTCCCCCCCCCCCCTCCACTTCAAACCTGTGGCGGAGCTCTTGGTCTCATGAAAGCGGACAGTGCACATCCATATCCCGGTTTCTGTTTCTCTGACGCATATTATTGGTACCGCATTACCACAGAGAGCATCGCACGAAACCAACACGATACCTGGCCGCCTGGCCGCGGTGGAGTTAACGGCAACTTTAGTGGGCCGTTCGTAATCGTGTTGCACTTTTGCGGAAGGAATGTAGTACAATGCATGTAGGTATTTTACATGTCAGTTGGGGGTACGGAGTAATGCATCATTCTGGTCACTAAAAGGGTAGCGATGCTATTGACGGCGAGAACCACTGCCTTAGACCAAGAGCAACAGAACATATCGACTTATATGTCTGCCCCTAGATGGCACCTGTACTAAACGCCTGAAGTTATGCTGTACCGTATAGCTTGAAGTCGAGGATTGCGGCCTGCGCAATGGGAGGGGGAGGGAGGTAACAAGTCACCCAGGCCGTCAAAAGGGGGTAGCCATGCTCGGTGATGCCGAGAAGCACTGACCTAAATAATAAACTGTCACTCAAACATTTGCAATCGAAGAAGTTGAAATGTAATTATTTGAACGCTAAGATACAACAATTCCTAACTTTCAATTATTAAACCAGCGACAAACTATTCCCATCTGTGCTGTGTATTGTGACTGTGACCTGACCTCTCTCCAGTGAGGCTGACACCGGGCGAGTACAGGAGTACCGTGTGGCAGTACAGCTGCAGAGTTGGGTGCGCGGGTACCGGGTACGGGACCGACTGCGGGAGCTCCACCGGCAGGCCGTTATCGTAGAGCGCCACTGGAGAGGATACCTGGGCCGCCGATACTACAGACGACTACTACAGGTCAGACGGGGTCACACGCGGAGGCTACCTGGGCCGCCGATACTACAGACGACTACTACTACAGGTCAGACGGGGTCACACGCAGAGGCTACCTGGGCCGCTGCCACTACAGACGACTACTACAGGTCAGACGGGGTCACACGCAGAGGCTACCTGGGACGCCGCTACTACAGGTCAGACAGGGTCACACGCAGAGGCTATCTGATCCGCCGCTACTAAAGACGACTACTACAGGTCAGACGGGGTCACACGCGGAGGCTACCTGGGCCGCCGCTACTACATACGACTACTACAGGTCAGACAGGGTCACACCCAGAGGCTACCTGAGGCGCCGCTACTACATACGACTACTACAGGTCAGACGGGGTCACACGCAGAGGCTACCTGGGCCGCCGCTACTATAGGGGCCATTCCACGTCAAAAGAAATTCCCCGACCCCTTTCGATTTCAATACAATTTGTGGCACGTGTAGTACCTACCCAATGAACAATCACCATGCACCAACTTTTAGCTCCATTCGACCTCTGAGGTCAGAGTTACGGGTCATCTTAGGTCGCACGTTTTCGCCGACATTTTATCATTCAAAAGCGCATATATTGGCGAAAAATTGTTCTAGGAAGGTGCGGTTGCCACCAGAGCAGAGATATGATCGAACTATGTATTGCACCCGATGCAATTCCCTGACCTAAATTTGACCTTTGACCTGACGAGGTCAAATTCAACAATCCAAGTTTTTCTTATGTTTGCCTGCCCCAAAATGCACCAAAATTTAACACGAGAGTGGTTACATCATCGTCTCAAAGCATGTGTTAACCCGGCAGTCACTGGGGTATATTCTGTAACACGACTCACTGGGGGGGGGGGGGGGGGGGGGGTAGCCCCCCCCCCTGGTACCTTCAGAACCAATGATCGCAGCGGGACGCAAACGTCAAAATCGAGGTATTTGAGTTTATGGACAATACTTGCCATCCATGGCCTTCCATTGCGCCTATGATCACCCAAAGTGCTGTCAAAGGTATGATACATATCCCACATGAGCTAAAGTGAGATTGTTGGAAAAGATCAAGGTCAAGGTCAGGTCACAAAAGGTCACTGCACACACAATATCTACGATACATTTTTTGTAGCCCCCCCCCCCCCCTGGTATCTTCAGAACCAATGATCGCAGCGAGACGCAAACGTCAAAATCGAGGTATTTGAGTTTATGGACAATATTTGCCATCCATGGCCTTTCATTGCGCCTATGATCACCCAAAGTGCTGTCAAAGGTATGATACATATCCCACATGAGCTAAAGTGAGATTGTTGGGAAAGATCAAGGTCAAGGTCAGGTCACAAAAGGTCACTACACACAAATTATCTACGAAAGTCATGCAGCACATGTTCTATGGATGCTTCTACGCGTATAATTCGATAGTGATAGTCATTTTACCACCTGACTTCATTTACGTGAAGTTAGTGTCAAGTTCAGGTCAAGTTCAGGTCACTGAAGGTCAAAATTTGAAATTTATAAATCGAAATGAAAAAAAGCATGTTTCTATATCAGTTCTAAAAATACAGTGCTGGCATTAATTTGTCTGTATCTGGTCAATAAAAGTCAAAAAACGTAATTTCAAAATATGACGTCATGATTTACCCATACTTTATATGCCATGTCAGTCAAAAAAGATGATATCATTTTGAAATTTGGTATGGTAGTTGCCCATATGTCGTTATCTGACATATATTCCGGTTTTTCTAATATCTTTGACAAATGTGATTTTGTGGGCATTTTTTAAAAAACATTTTTTTTGAAATTTTTGGAGTAAAAAAACAAACTTTTTGAAATTTAGAGATAGCTGGTTTGTAGCCCTTGCAATTTTCTACCTTTTAGCGTTTTTCGATTGCATTTTGCTTCAAATTTGGTATTTGTACGGCTTGGCAAAGTTTAGCTGATTTTTGTGTCAAAATCGTGTTTAGTGACGTCACTAAACTCACTATATCTCGAGAGAAAAAAATCTTACGAAATTGGTTCATTTTTGCACAAAAGGTGTACAAATGATGCCCGGAAAGTTAATGAAGTTTGGTGTCGATATCTGCATTAGTTGTTGAGATATTTCCAATATTCCCAAGGGGGGTCTAAAAAAAAACCAGTGACTCGCGGGTTAAAGAATGGCGGACACTTAAAATCTTTTTAAGATATGGGTATTTTAGTATAACTATGTCGCGCCGGTCGAACGTGCCCTGTGGCTATCTTCTATGAATTGATTCTCTCTCAACAAGGACTAAAAATACATGTTCCCCATTACACCTGGTAACAAAATAGGTACACACGATACCAGTGGTGCCCACAACGTAACTGCACAGTTTCAAGACGACATGCCCCGACTTGACATCTGACGCGCCGCGGCGCGCCGGCACGACATAGTTATACTAAAATACCCATATCGGAAAAAGTTTTAAGTGTCCGACATTCTTTTGCACATGCTTTGAGATGATGATGTAAACACGCTCGTGTTCAATTTTGGTGGATTTCGGGGCAGGCAAACGCAGAAATAACTCGACATTTTGACTTTGACCTAGTCAGGTCAAAGATCATATAAAGGTCATGTGAAGTCAAGGAGGTACATAGCAATGGACATTCATTTTCCTATCCAATGGCAGCAACCGCTACTTCCTAGAACAATTTGTCGCCAATATATGCACTTTTGAATGATAAAATGTCGGCAAAAACGTGCAACCTAAGATGACCCGTAACTCTGCCCTCAGAGGTCGAATGGAGCTAAAAGTTTGTTCATGATGATCGTTCATTGGGTACTACACGTGCCACAAATTTCATCGAAATCGAAAGGGGTCGGGTTCAAAACTGCCCATTCGTGTGCGATCTGACGTGGAATGACCGACCCACAGACGAGTGCCGCATGTTGGTAGGGTGAGTCACAAGTTCATTGCTGCAGAAACTTACCCAGCTGGCGCGCGAGAGGTTGGTTTAACCAGTGGTTCTCAAATAAAGGTACATGGTAATTACCCCATTTGGGGTATTGGAGCCTTCTGGCGGGGTAATATCGATTGAGCAGCTAAGTGAGAAATGATAGCTGGTTTGTTTCATGTTGGCGGACAGGGCGCACTGCACATCCAGCTGTCCTAGTTTCTGTTTCCCTGACGCAGATTATTGGTACCGCATTATCGCGGAGAGAGCATCGCAACCAATACATGCAAAATGATGATGGCAGTCTTAGCGATAAAGTTCATTGCTGTTCATTGCTAGGGGAATGTGTGTAGCACCTTGTTTGCGAAATGCAGTACAATGTATGTAGGTAGGTAGTAGGTATTTTAAATGTTAGTCGGGGGTACGAAGTAATGAGTCATTCTGGTCACCAAGAGGAGTAACTATGCTTTTGCCGTCGAGAACCACTGCCTAAGACCAAGAGCCATAGAAACACATCAACTTATATTGCTGCCCCTAGATGGCACTAGTAGCAAACGCCTGAAGTTATGCTGTACCGCATAGCTTGAAGCCCAGGTCTACGGCCTGCGTATAGGGTAATGGAGGGGAGGGGCGGGGTTTTAACGAGCAGAATATTGTAAAATGGTGAATCAACGGACTCGGCTTGTCCCCGTCTTGTAGTCAGCCCATCGGGTCCTGATTACGATCGGGGTTCGCTGCTGCTGCGTGCTTCGACTGATTTGCAAGGTTGGTCACAAACTAGGTATATTCTGGACTTCAGAACATACCCAGATTATGTGCTAGGTTTATAATGCCTAGTTTTGCTAATATAACTTAGTTAAACATACCCATATAAATGTAACTTAGATATGTTCTGGAGAACAGAACATACCTGATTCGCGTACCGGAGTTGCATCTCGGCTGGAGCAGCGAGCCCTGGCCGTTAAATGGGCCGAATGGACCCGACGGGTGGACGCCAAGACGGGAGTAAGTCGTATCCGTTGACTCGTCATTTTACAAGTCTGGTAACGAGTCATTCAGGTTGTCAAAACGGGGTAACCAAAAGTAATGCCCTTGATGCTGAGCACCACTGGTTTAGACCTTCTGTTTACCACAGGAAGTCCCGTTCTGAGTGATGTATCTGGTCTGACCATGGTGTTTCTGCACAGGAGACTGTACTGCGGGCACAGGCGGACTACTACCGGCGTCAGGCGACGCTCGTGCAGAAAACATGGCGCGGGTTCCGCTCGCGGCTTTACGTGTTCAACTTCGCCGAGTGGAAAGGCTACCTGGATTTCGTCGCCGATCAAAACGGCGACCTGAGGTAAGCGAGGGGTGTTCTATGACAAGTCACTGC
>JAXIVJ010016225.1:0-25000 GCA_036785665.1 Chirona hameri
ATAATATATACATTTATAATATATAATATATACATATATAATATATAATATATACATATATAATATATACATATATAATATATACATATATAATATAATATATAATATATACATATATAATATATACATATATACATATATAATATATAATATATACATATATAATATATAATATATAATATAATATACATATATACATATATAATATATATACTTTATAATACTATAATATATACATATATACATATATAATATATAATATATACATATATACATATATAATATATACATATATAATATATACATATATAATATATACATATATAATATATAATATATACATATATACATATATACTATATAATAAAATATATACACCACCTCTATATAAAACCAACACATAATAATAATACATCACTCCAATACCATCCCCTCCCCCCCCTCCCCCACTCCCCCCTCCCCCCTCCCCCTCCTCCCTCCCCTCCCCCCTCCCCTCCCCCACCCTCCCCTCCCCCTCCCCTCCACCCCCCTCCCCTCCATCCCCCATCACCCTCCCCACATCCCCCCCTCCCACCCCTCACACACCATCCCCCCCTCCCCCTCCCCCCTCCCTCCCCCCTCCCCTCCCCCCTACCCCCTCACCCACCACCCTCCCCAACCACTCCCCCCTATCCCCTCCCCCATCCCCTCCCCTCCCCCCCTCCCCCACCCCCTCCCCCCTCCCCCCCTCCCCCCTCCCCTACACTCCCAACCTCCCCCCTCCCTCCCCTACCCTCCCCCCTCCCCCACCTACCCCTCCCATCCCCTCCCCTCCCCCATAACCCCTCCCCCAATCCACACCCTACCCCTCCCCCATCACCCCAGCCCTAACCCCACTCCCTCACCCCCTCCCCCTCACCTCCCCCCCTCCCCCTCCCCCCCTCCCCACCCTCCCACCCATCCCCCTCCCCCCCTCCCCCTCCCCCCCTCACCCTCCCCCCACCCCCTCCCACCACATCCACCCTCCCACACACTCCCCCTACACCTACCCACAACCCTCCCCACCTCCCCCCTCACCCTCCAAGCAACCGCCCCCCCGCCCCCCCCAACCCCCCCAACCCCCTGACCCAGACACCCAGACACCCAGACACCAGACACCCAGACACAGACACACCAGACAGACACCCAACACCCAGACACCCAGACACCCGACACCCCAGACACCAGCACACCCAGACCCAGACACCCCAGCACCAGCCCAGACACCCAGAACGACCCCAGACACCCCCACCCAGACACCCAGACACCCAGACACCCAGACACCAGACACCCAGCACCCAGACACGCCCAGACACCCAGACACCCACAGACCACCAGACACCCAGACACCAGACACCAGACCACAGACCCAGACACCCAGACACACAGACACCAGACACCCAGACACCCAGACACCCAGACACCCTGACACCCAACACCCAGGACACCCAGACACCCAGACACCCAGACACCCAGACACCCAGACACCAGACACACAGACACCCCAGACACCCAGACACCCAGACACCCAGACACCCAGACACACAGACACACAGACACACAGACACAGACACAGACACACAGACACACAGACACCCAGACACACCAGACACACAGACACACAGACACACAGACACACAGACACACAGACACACAGACACACAGACACACAGACACACAGACCACCAGACACCAGACACACAGACCCAACACCAGACACACAGACACCCAGACACACAGACACACAGACCCAGACACACAGACACACAGACACCCAGACACACAGACACCCAGACACCCAGACACACAGACACCCAGACACACAGACACCAGACAAGACACACAGACACACAGACACCAGACACCCAGACACCAGACACCAGACACGACCAGACACACAGACACCAGACACACAGACACACAGACACACAGACACCCAGACACCCAGACACACAGACACACAGACACCAGACACCAGACACCCAGACACACAGACACACAGACACACAGACACCCAGAACAACACAGACACACAGACACCAGACACACAGACACAGACCACACAGACACACAGACACAGACAACCCAGACACACAGACACACAGACACACAGACACACAGACACAGACCCAGACACACAGACACACAGACACCAGACACAGACACACAGACACCAGACACCAGACACACAGACACACAGACACACAACAGCACAGACACACAGACACACAGACACACAGACACACAGACACACAGACACAGACACCAGACACACAGACACCAGACACACAGACCAGACACACAGACACACAGACACACAGACACACAGACACACAGACACCAGACACACAGACACACAGACACACAGACACACAGACACCAGACACACAGACACACAGACACACAGACACACAGACACAGACACCAGACACCAGACACACAGACACACAGACACACAGACACAGACACACAGACACACAGACACACAGACACACAGCACACAGACACACAGACACACAGACACACAGACACACAGACACACAGACACACAGACACACAGACACACAGACACACAGACACACAGACACACAGACACACAGACACACAGACACACAGACACACAGACACACAGACACACAGACACACAGACACACAGACACACAGACACACAGACACACAGACACACAGACACACAGACACACAGACACACAGACACACAGACACACAGACACACAGACACACAGGACACACAGACACAAGACACACAGACACACAGACACACAGACACACAGACACACAGACACACAGACACACAGACACACAGACACACAGACACACAGACACACAGACACACAGACACACAGACACACAGACACACAGACACACAGACACACAGACACACAGACACAACGACACAGACACACGACACACAGACACACAGACACAGACACACAGACACACAGACACACAGACACACAGACACACAGGACACACAGACACACAGGACACACAGACACACAGACACACAGACACACAGGAACACAGACACACAGACACACAGACACACGACACACTGACACACGGACACACAGGACACACGGACACACGGACACACGACACACGGACACACGGACACACGGACACACAGACACACAGACACACAGGACACACAGGACACACGACACACAGACACACAGGACACACAGACACACAGACACACAGCCACGACACACGACACACAGGACACACAGACACACAGACACACAGACACACAGACACACAGACACACAGACACACAGACAACAGACACACAGACACACAGACACACAGACACACAGACACACAGACACACGACACACAGACACACAGACACCAGACACACAGACACACAGACACACAGACACGACACACAGACACACAGACACACAGACACACAGACACACAGACACACAGACACACAGACACACAGACACACAGACACACAGACACACAGACACACAGACACACAGACACACAGACACACAGACACACAGACACACAGACACACAGACACACAGACACACAGACACACAGACACACAGACACACAGACACACAGACACACAGACACACAGACACACAGACACACAGACACACAGACACACAGGACACACAGACACACAGACACACGACACACAGACACACAGACACACGACACACAGACACACGACACAGACACACAGACACACAGACACACAGACACACAGACACACGACACACAGGACACACAGACACACAGACACACAGACACACAGACACGACAGACACACAGACACACAGACACACAGACACACGACACACGACAGACACACAGACACACAGACACACGACACACAGACACACAGACACACAGACACACAGACACACAGACACACAGACACACAGACACACAGACACACAGACACACAGACACACAGACACACAGACACACAGACACACAGACACACAGACACACAGACACAGACACACAGACACACAGACACAGACACACAGACACACAGACACACAGACACACAGACACACAGACACACAGACACACAGACACACAGACACACAGACACACAGACACACAGACACACAGACACACAGACACACAGACACACAGACACACAGACACACAGACACACAGACACACAGACACACAGACACACAGACACACAGACACACAGACACAGACACACAGACACACAGACACACAGACACACAGACACACAGACACACAGACACACAGACACACAGACACACAGACACACAGACACACAGACACACAGACACACAGACACACAGACACACAGACACACAGACACACAGACACACAGACACACAGACACACAGACACACAGACACACAGACACACAGACACACAGACACACAGACACACAGACACACAGACACACAGACACACAGACACAGACACACAGACACACAGACACACAGACACACAGACACACAGACACACAGACACACAGACACACAGACACACAGACACACAGACACACAGACACACAGACACACAGACACACAGACACACAGACACACAGACACACAGACACACAGACACACAGACACACAGACACACAGACACACAGACACACAGACACACAGACACACAGACACACAGACACACAGACACACAGACACACAGACACACAGACACACAGACACACAGACACACAGACACACAGACACACAGACACACAGACACACAGACACACAGACACACAGACACACAGACACACAGACACACAGACACACAGACACACAGACACACAGACACACAGACACACAGACACACAGACACACAGACACACAGACACACAGACACACAGACACACAGACACACAGACACACAGACACACAGACACACAGACACACAGACACACAGACACACAGACACACAGACACACAGACACACAGACACACAGACACACAGACACACAGACACACAGACACACAGACACACAGACACACAGACACACAGACACACAGACACACAGACACACAGACACACAGACACACAGACACACAGACACACAGACACACAGACACACAGACACACAGACACACAGACACACAGACACACAGACACACAGACACACAGACACACAGACACACAGACACACAGACACACAGACACACAGACACACAGACACACAGACACACAGACACACAGACACACAGACACACAGACACACAGACACACAGACACACAGACACACAGACACACAGACACACAGACACACAGACACACAGACACACAGACACACAGACACACAGACACACAGACACACAGACACACAGACACACAGACACACAGACACACAGACACACAGACACACAGACACACAGACACACAGACACACAGACACACAGACACACAGACACACAGACACACAGACACACAGACACACAGACACACAGACACACAGACACACAGACACACAGACACACAGACACACAGACACACAGACACACAGACACACAGACACACAGACACACAGACACACAGACACACAGACACACAGACACACAGACACACAGACACACAGACACACAGACACACAGACACACAGACACACAGACACACAGACACACAGACACACAGACACACAGACACACAGACACACAGACACACAGACACACAGACACACAGACACACAGACACACAGACACACAGACACACAGACACACAGACACACAGACACACAGACACACAGACACACAGACACACAGACACACAGACACACAGACACACAGACACACAGACACACAGACACACAGACACACAGACACACAGACACACAGACACACAGACACACAGACACACAGACACACAGACACACAGACACACAGACACACAGACACACAGACACACAGACACACAGACACACAGACACACAGACACACAGACACACAGACACACAGACACACAGACACACAGACACACAGACACACAGACACACAGACACACAGACACACAGACACAGACACACAGACACACAGACACACAGACACACAGACACACAGACACACAGACACACAGACACACAGACACACAGACACACAGACACACAGACACACAGACACACAGACACACAGACACACAGACACACAGACACACAGACACACAGACACACAGACACACAGACACACAGACACACAGACACACAGACACACAGACACACAGACACACAGACACACAGACACACAGACACACAGACACACAGACACACAGACACACAGACACACAGACACACAGACACACAGACACACAGACACACAGACACACAGACACACAGACACACAGACACACAGACACACAGACACACAGACACACAGACACACAGACACACAGACACACAGACACAGACACACAGACACACAGACACACAGACACACAGACACACAGACACACAGACACACAGACACACAGACACACAGACACACAGACACACAGACACACAGACACACAGACACACAGACACACAGACACACAGACACACAGACACACAGACACACAGACACACAGACACACAGACACACAGACACACAGACACACAGACACACAGACACACAGACACACAGACACACAGACACACAGACACACAGACACACAGACACACAGACACACAGACACACAGACACACAGACACACAGACACACAGACACACAGACACACACACACAGACACACAGACACACAGACACACAGACACACAGACACACAGACACACAGACACACAGACACACAGACACACAGACACACAGACACACAGACACACAGACACACAGACACACAGACACACAGACACACAGACACACAGACACACAGACACACAGACACACAGACACACAGACACACAGACACACAGACACACAGACACACAGACACACAGACACACAGACACACAGACACACAGACACACAGACACACAGACACACAGACACACAGACACACAGACACACAGACACACAGACACACAGACACACAGACACACAGACACACAGACACACAGACACACAGACACACAGACACACAGACACACAGACACACAGACACACAGACACACAGACACACAGACACACAGACACACAGACACACAGACACACAGACACACAGACACACAGACACACAGACACACAGACACACAGACACACAGACACACAGACACACAGACACACAGACACACAGACACACAGACACACAGACACACAGACACACAGACACACAGACACACAGACACACAGACACACAGACACACAGACACACAGACACACAGACACACAGACACACAGACACACAGACACACAGACACACAGACACACAGACACACAGACACACAGACACACAGACACACAGACACACAGACACACAGACACACAGACACACAGACACACAGACACACAGACACACAGACACACAGACACACAGACACACAGACACACAGACACACAGACACACAGACACACAGACACACAGACACACAGACACACAGACACACAGACACACAGACACACAGACACACAGACACACAGACACACAGACACACAGACACACAGACACACAGACACACAGACACACAGACACACAGACACACAGACACACAGACACACAGACACACAGACACACAGACACACAGACACACAGACACACAGACACACAGACACACAGACACACAGACACACAGACACACAGACACACAGACACACAGACACACAGACACACAGACACACAGACACACAGACACACAGACACACAGACACACAGACACACAGACACACAGACACACAGACACACAGACACACAGACACACAGACACACAGACACACAGACAAGACACACACACAGACACACAGACACACAGACACACAGACACACAGACACACAGACACACAGACACACAGACACACAGACACACAGACACACAGACACACAGACACACAGACACACAGACACACAGACACACAGACACACAGACACACAGACACACAGACACACAGACACACAGACACACAGACACACAGACACACAGACACACAGACACACAGACACACAGACACACAGACACACAGACACACAGACACACAGACACACAGACACAGACACACAGACACACAGACACACAGACACACAGACACACAGACACACAGACACACAGACACACAGACACACAGACACACAGACACACAGACACACAGACACACAGACACACAGACACACAGACACACAGACACACAGACACACAGACACACAGACACACAGACACACAGACACACAGACACACACACACACACACACACACACACACACACACACACACACACACACACACACACACACACACACACACACACACACACACACACACACACACACACACACACACACACACACACACACACACACACACACACACACACACACACACACACACACACACACACACACACACACACACACACACACACACACACACACACACACACACACACACACACACACACACACACACACACACACACACACACACACACACACACACACACACACACACACACACACACACACACACACACACACACACACACACACACACACACACACACACACACCACACACACACACACACACACACACACACACACACACACACACACACACACACACACACACACACACACACACACACACACACACACACACACACACACACACACACACACACACACACACACACACACACACACACACACACACACACACACACACACACACACACACACACACACACACACACACACACACACACACACACACACACACACACACACACACACACACACACACACACACACACACACACACACACACACACACACACACACACACACACACACACACACACACACACACACACACACACACACACACACACACACACACACACACACACACACACACACACACACACACACACACACACACACACACACACACACACACACACACACACACACACACACACACACACACACACACACACACACACACACACACACACACACACACACACACACACACACACACACACACACACACACACACACACACACACACACACACACACACACACACACACACACACACACACACACACACACACACACACACACACACACACACACACACACACACACACACACACACACACACACACACACACTTTTTGAGGGGAAAAAAATTATCGTAATAATTGTCTTTGCAGTGCAGTAAAAATCCAGCTAGGCATGACACAAGTTTCGCAATTGCTTATACAAATTTGGAAAATGGGAAAAATAATTGCATTAAGTGTCTGGCAGAGGCTCTCCTTGGCGGTAATTGCTGGCCCCAGGGCCCATTCCCTTCATAAAATATTCACTTCTAAGTTTCAAGCAGGCTACATGTTTAGCTAGTTTGCCGAGTTCCGAAAAAGGCGACGCGAACGAAAAGACGAGGAGATCGGCACCCGGAAGCTGCTCCAGCGGTGCACAATTTGCTGGACCGAAGAGCTAATAGTCGAAACGGGTCAGGACCATCTCCCCAAGCCATCTCACCTCACGGTCTGGTTCCAATATTAACATTTCGTTTTCCAGGACCTAAAATTCACATTTTCACGCCGCTTCGCGGCGTCACATCGGTAGTCATCGTCATAACGAAGCCATAGTCATCGTCATCGGTCCGTCGTAACGCTGAATTGCATGAATATCATGTTTAGCTTATTATCCTCTACAAAGCACACCGCCTATATTTCTGGGTTTTATCAGGCAAAACCGTAAAAATTTCGCGCCGCTTCGCGGCGCTAACTAACAAGTACATACCTACCTACTATAACATGAAAATCCACATTAAAAATGCTGCAAAGGCACGTATCAAAATGGGGGTACATTTTTTCGTCATTTCAGCCGCCCCCAACTCAAAAGCCGACTCCCACCTGTTGTCATGGCTAAGATATGTTTTCTCTCCAGTACGTAACAATAAAAATTAGTTATGCGCTCAGTACAATGCCTACTGAGGGTCCTGGTCCAATCCAGCTCATCAAAAGTAGACGAGAAAAAAAACTAAAAAGGGGGCCTCACAAAATAAAGTGGCCGAAATCCGTAGAGTTTTTCATATCCAGGGGTATTTTTGGGGGGTGGGGGGCCTCTCCCAGGTGCTTGCCCCCCCCCCCCCCCCTTTCTGAAGGTCTGGCTGCGCCCCTGCATATATATCATGCAAAGCGCCTTGACAAGATAAACACAATGGCGTAAACAGTTCTCCGTTATCTTGATTAAGTAAAAAGTTAATAGCAAAACACGATTTAGCAAAAAAACGGCATTTTCTTTTTAACCTCTGGAGCCTCAAATATTGACCTGAGATCAAATATTAGGACACCTTAGCGATTACAAATTTCACTGACTGGCGTTTGCTTTTTTCCGTTTGTTTCTAACTATCATCGTTTCCAGGCACGTAGCCAGGATTTCGTCCAGGGAGGGGCGGCGCCTCGAAAGGGCCCCTTCCCGAGCGTTGAAAGGGCCCCTTCCCAAGCGTTGAAAGGCCCCCCCAAAAAAAACGCATGAAAAGGCACGTTACAAGGCTGTAAAATGCAGTATGGCAGGTAGGTATGGCATGGGCTATACCAACGTTTAGAAGCTGGAGTTAGCAAACTGCCACATCGACTTTGGAACCAGCGACACGAATTTGGAATCAGCTATACCAACTCGGAATATTTTTTTAAGCTCAAGACCTGGAACTCGCGAAAATTTTGAGTTTTATGCCCTGGGTTGCTTTCTCATCAATGCGTCGCATTGCGTATGTTGCGGACCTCTAAAATTGCGATATTGTGCGTTTAAAAGTGCGGGGAAAAAGTGCTAAAGTGAACTATTTTGCCCAATAATATAGGAAAGTAGCAACATAACACATAAATGCGCCGAGAAACTGACCGATTTTTTCCTAACTCGCATATAATTGAATTTGTAGTTAAATTGCGCCGCGGAGCGGCGCGAAAATTTTGAGTGTTATTCCCTGTACAACTGTATTCTTACTGTTGAAAGGCCCAAGATCCCTTCAGATCGTCTAGGGGCCCCTCTGACCTTTTCTACGCCCTTCCGACCTGTTCAGGGACTCATCTGGGATCCGCGAAGCGAAAAGACATGATGTGGAGTGGGTGATATATATAATACAAAGAGGGTTTACTCTACAGGAAAAAATAAAATCGGATCTTTCGGGTATATTGTAGCACCCTGACGAAGGTATTACAATATACCCGAAAGCTCCGCTTTTAATATTTGTATTGTGGAGTAAGTCCTCCTTGTATTTAATCTTCATCTGGGATCTCTACGTGCTTTGACCCTTCCGGTCTCACCAGAGACTCCTCTGACCTTCCAAGAAGCCCCTCTTGTGTGTCAAGAGGCCCATTCGGCCTGTTCAGAGGTCCTTCCGACCTGGCCAGGGACTGCACTGGCTGCTTTGTCGCCCTGCCGACATGCTCAGGGGCAGGGGCGGCGGATTGCGGGGCGCAGTTTAAGGGGGGCCAAACTATGTTTTGCCCCCCCCCCCAGACGTGAAATATAATGCATGCTATATTTGCGTTTTTAGAACGGTACTGGGCATCCCAAAATTTCAGCAGTCAAAATCAAGCTAGCCACAGTCAAAAATTGAAAAATTTCGCACCGCTTCGCGGCATAACACAAGTTTCGCAATTGTATAAACAAATTTGGAAAATTAATTTCATTAAGTGTCTTGCAGAGGCTCTCCTTGGCGGTAATTGCTGGCCCCAGGGCCAACTCTCTTCATAAAATATTATCTTTAAAGCGGGCTACATGTTTAGCTTGTCTGCCGAGTTCCGAAAAAGGCGACGCGAACGCAAAGACGCGGACTTCGGTAACCGGAAGCTGTTCCAGCGGTGCCCAACTTGTTGGCCCGAAGAGCTAATAGTGGGGACCAGGCCAGGACTATCTCTCCAAGCCATCTCCCCCAGGCTCCTCCAGATCCACAGGGACCATTTATGCGCGGAAATGTCGGTCTGCCTCTTGCTACTTTGAAACCATATGCACCGTTACCAGTTGTTTAGTTACAGTTCGGTACATAGGTATGTATACAGACTACAGCTATTATTATCATATGTACTATTGAACGCAGACTGCCACCGGCCATCGTGATTTACTATCCGAGTCTAATGTATATGAAAAACTACCTTCATTTCAACATTTTGCATCATACCGAAATGTGCAACCAGGAAATGGTGGTTACCTAAGGCTTGGCTCCACTCACGGTCTGGTTCCAATATTAAAAATGCGTTTTCCACGACCTAAAATTAAAATGTTCACGCCGCTTCGCGGCGTCACATCAGTGGCCATCGTCATAACGAAGCCATCGTCATTGTCTTCGTTTCGTCGTAACGCTGAATTGAATGAATAACATTTTTAGCTTCTTATCCTCTACAAGGCTAAGAACCTAAAAATGCCTATGTTTCTGGGTTTTATCAGGCAAACCCGAGCAAAAAAAAATCGCGAAGCAACAAGTACCTACTATAATATGCAAATCCACATTAAATATGTTGCAAAGGCTTAAATACACGCATAACAAATTGGGGTACATTTTTTTCTCGTCATTTCAGCCAACCCCCCACTCAAAAATTATCGGCGGCGCCCCTGGGTACAGCTGACAATTGACATAGTTTTTATCAGTGTAAGGCAATGTCGGAACAATACAAACTGCAAGCTGACATCTTTCCTTTTTCGATATCCCAAAAGGTCGAAAACCTAAAAAAAAAATGGGAAAAAATTCGAAATAGTGTGGTTGCAAAATAAAGTGGCCCAATTCCGGGGAGAAATTCGAAATTGGGGGTAGGTAAGGTCCGCTAAAAACGGTTTGCCCCCCCCCCCCCCCCCCCCACAAAAAAACGGCCGGCTGGATCCGCCCTTGGGCGCAGGGTACCCAAAATCCCCCACCCCTCAAATGAAAATCCTGGGAAGGGGAAGGGTCATGTTGCCCCCAGATTGAGCAGCTAAAATCTGGGGGGGGGGGCAAAACTACCCTTTGCCCCCAGGATTTTCGACTGGGGGAATTTTGGGTACCCTGCCCCCGCAATCCGCCGCCCCTCCTCAGGGGCCCCTCCGACCTGCCCAGGGGCCCCTTCAGTCTGGCTAGGAACTAATCCGGCATGTTCAGGGGGCTTCCGACCGGCCCAGGGACCCTTTCGGTCTAGCCAGGGGCCCCTCTGACTTACCCAGGAGCCCCTCCGATCGACCCAGCGACTCTTCTGGTCGGCCTGCGATGGCTGCTTTGTCGCTCTGCCGACATGCTCAAGGGGCCCTCCGACCTGCCCTGGAGCCCCTCCATGCTGGCCAGGGGCCACTTCGGCATGTTCAGGGGTCCTTCTCACCCACCCATGGGTCATTTCGGTCTGGTCAGGGGCCCCTCCGATCTGCGCAGGGGCCCTTTTAACTTTCCAGGGGTCCTCTGGTCTCTCCAGGGGCCCTTTAACCTTCGAAGGGGCCCTTCCGACCTAGCAAGGGACTGCGCTGGCTGCTTTGTCGCCTTGCGACATGCTCCGAGGGCCCTCCGACCTGCCCTGGGGCCCCTCCGTGCTGGCTAGGGGCTCATTAGGCATATTCAGGGGCCCTTCTGACCCACCTAGGGGCCCTTTCGGTCTGGTCAGGGCCCCTCTGAACTGCACAGGGGCCCTCTTAACTTCACAGGGGCCCTCTGGTCTGTCCAGGGGCCCTCCAACCTGCTCAGGGGCCCTTATGACCTGGCAAAGGACTGCGCTGGCCGCTTTGTCGCCCTGTCGACATGTCAGGGGCCTCTCAACCTGCCCAGGGCCCCCTCTGTGCTGGCTAGGGGCCCATTCGACGTGTTCAGGGGCCCATTGGACGTGCTCAGGGGGCTCTGTGACCCGCTCAGGGGCCCTTTCGGTCTGGCCAAGGGCCCCTCTGACATGCACAGGGCTCTTTTGAACGTCCAAGGGGCCCTCTGGTCTTTCAGAGAGGGCCCTAATGGCCCTAAAGGGCCTCTGAAGTCCTCTAAACTCTCTAAAGACCACGATTCGTGTAGTAAAGAGCCTATGATACCGCGCTTCGCGCGGTCTCGTCGGCCCTTTTCGGCGCGCTGCGCGCGCCGAAAAGGGCCCTCGCGCGCCAAAAAGGGCCCTTCTGGCCTCCAGGGGGGGGGGCGCCCCCACCGCCCTCCCCTTGGCTACGTGCCTGAGCGTTTCTGAGATATATGGGAATTTCTGGAGCGATGTTCTAAAACAGGAAAAAAACTGAAAAATCTGACCTTTGATGACCTCTGGTGACCTCAATTTTGACCTGACTTAAACACTGAAATACTTTCGATAGAACATGTATGAAGCTATCAAATGCCTTTTTCCGCTTCTCGCTACGTTGCGTAGTTTTCGAGATCTCAGGGGGGGAGCGGAAATCAACTCCCCCCTGCAGTTCGTGTTCGGCGCAAACCTGCAGTGCACGGGTTAAGAGAGCATGTAAATTCTATATTTTAAGCAAAATGCAATACAAAATATCAGAAAATAGCAAATGGCAAGGGCTACAAAATTGACTTTCGGATTTGTGAAAACTTTTATTTTTGACCCCGCCAAAAAATAATTTAAAAGAAATCAATAAAAAACATTTCTTCAGAAAAATCCCCTAAAAATAGAACATTGCAAATATATTAACAATTCACCGGATTTCGCATCTTTATACATAAAGAGGGGATTTAAAACAAGCTTTTCTTAGTAAAAGCTGCATATACTCTCTTTTGAAATAGGAAACGTGTCAATTTGTTGCCCTTTTCAGGCGGTTTGGGAGGCTTGGCCGCCTTGCCCCCTGTTGGATCCGCCAGCGGCCAAAAACATTGGGAGGGCCGAGCGGGTACCATTGGGGGAGGGGGCGAACTCAACATTAGGGGGAGGGGGGGGGGGCGAGGGCCACCCCAAAAGTATATAAATCTACACCTATGGAAGATATGTATGTGTTATACATATAAATATCAAACATTGGTTTGATCCATGCCCATGGGCATGGATCAAACCAAGGCTGCAGCCTTAAAGAATATTGTCTGTACTAATATAAAACATGATGGCTGTGTTAGAGTCCTTCACAGTAGATGTATCAATGTTTTAAAATACAAAATGTTTTGTAACAATATAAATATTTAAGCCAAAATAATGCATGATGGTTATATAGTTTCTCCACAAGGCTGTACTTCATCCCCTCCCTGGTTGTACACTTCAGTCAGGTTCTAACAGTGGACTTTCATGTTATCATAGTGTAGACAATATTGACACACTAAAACACTCCAAAGTATTGGCAGGAAAAGTAAGCTATTTTATTTTGATTTTTGATTTTTGATTTTCACCATGCACAGTGTGAACAGTACAGTATTTTGACACAACCAAACAATGAAACCTTACCTTCAGATTTGGATGAAATGTAGGAATATGGGACCTACATTTCATGAGACATGCCTATGAGGTTAGGACCATGACATACACAAGGGGGGGGGGGCAAACAGGGCAATTCCCCCTGACGGTCCAACTAGAGGCCATCTTTTCAAACTCTGCAAGTCCTCGGCGACCACAAGGGTCAGACAATTCGCCTTCGCCACACATATTGTGAATGATTGGAATGGCCTCCCATCCAAAGTGGTCTGCGCTCCTTCGCTGAATGTCTTCCAAGGCTAGATTGGACGCCCATTGGGTTCACGTCAGGTTCAGCATACCAGTGACACTGACTGAGACATGCCAGGAATCATGAACTTGATGAGAGCGGGTACTACAGGCCTTGAGGCCTAAAAATCCTGATTACTGAAAGGTAAAGTAAAGTAAGGTAAGGTAAGGTAAGGTAAGGTAAGGCAAGGTAAGGTCTGTACTCTGTACGTGCCCCTTTGATCAATATATATATTTTTTTAATGGTGAAAATATGCCCTTTTTTTAAATATAGCTGGCCAAAACCTGAGTGTTTTTTTGGTGAGGGTACTTTATGCCCCCCCCCCCCCCCCCCCCCCCCCCCCCCCCCCTAAGCAAAAATTGTCCCTCCTAGAGTGAATCCTGGGTACGCCACTGGTTATGACGAGCCCAGTTCAACAGCAGTTAACTTGCATTGTTGATGCATCTTGTTTTACAAGAAAATTATCATTTCCCCATTAGACAAACAACCCGGCAAAGCTTACATAGGGCCTGTTCCCGTGGTGCCTCTAACCTCCTCCAAGTTGCTCCAACTTGCAACTGTCTGTACAATAGGATAGAACAGTTGCCAGTGGAGTACACAGGATTCACTCCAGGAGGGGGTAATTTTTGCTTAGGGGGGCATAAAGTACCCCAACCCAAAAAACTTGCCATATTTGACCCAATATATTTTTTGAGGGGCATATTTTCAACAATTTTTGGCCGTATTCCGGTTTTGCACACCTTTTTATAGGAAAACCAAATATTTTATACTAATTCTACACGTCTGATTTCATTAGAACTGCACTCAAAACAGAGAAATTATCAGTACTTACCTAACAATAATATTTTGTATCACCCATCCCCTCAACCAACCGCAATGACTCCGCCATTACAACTGAAATGTTAATTCAATTTACCTATATAAAGGTGTGCAAAAGCGGAATATCGCCCAACTTTTTCCTAAAAACCAAACACAAATTAATTAATTTTGTTTACCAAAGGGGCACATAGACCTTTGGGGGGGGGGGATTGGTCCATTTACCCCCTCCCACTCTTGTGTACGCCTGGGACAGTTGAAAGTTAGACCCACAGTTAGACGTGTTTCATCATAAGGCTGCATTAGGCAAGATGCAATTTTACACAATGAATCAAAAGGTGCTGATCAAGTATTTTATGAACATGTCCACCTGTTAGCTTTCTGTGTCATATGCAATAATTGTCTGGATATTAATACAATTTCCCATCATATTTAGATATATTATATCCATATTTCTATCATGGGCTGCAGTAAAATATTTACCATATTTTCATACTTCTGTAGAACCAATCAAGCAAGCATTTCCATGCAACAAACACATGAAATACCTGGTCTGTGTAAAAATCAGATTCATGATCAATGATGTATAAGGTCAACAAGAACAAGAACTTACCAGAAAATCGTCGCGTTCAACTCAGGGTCGCCCCGTTTCTATATTGGGATTTGCACCTTCTTACAATACAATTTCGCAAGCTCGGAATTCTGGCTTCTGATCCCGGCAATGCATCTAGTCACTGAACCAACTCGGTGGTAATAACAGACCTTGGTAATAACAACCTATATTACTTCTGTACTATTTCAAAGCTACTAAATGACCACGGCCAAAGTCTGTATAAATACCACGGCTAGTTTGCGGCACAATCTGCGTATGACGCAATTCTGACGTCAGCGGGTATGACGTCATACCTCATGGCCCGTTCATTCCCAGATTGTGGCCCGGAAGAGCGGGAATGAAAACGGGCCCACTAGTCCTGTGTCGAAATTACTTAACGTAGAGAGGTAATTCTTTCACCACGAACCATTTTTAGATCTGCTCTACAAATATGCTATCTCAGTCCAAAACCCCATGTTAAAGGTGAACTATTCCCTTTAGGGCCTCTGAAGTGCTCTAAACTCTCTAAACACCACTTTGCGTGGTCTCCAGACTCTTAGAGCCCATTATACCGCGCTTCGCGCGGTCTCGTCGGCCCTTTTCGGCGCGCTGCGCGCGCCGAAAAGGGCCCTTCTCAGATGTTTCGGGGGGGCACATGCCAACTGTGCCCCCCTGGATCCGCCCCTGATTTGAAGGTTTTTATTTCAACGATGGCATAAAAGCACCACCAAACTATAGCGAACTCAGAGGCGGACTCATTGGTCGGTGGACAGACTGTCACGTGACCGGAAAGGCCTCGGGAGATGGTTAGCTCGCTATCTAATATTAACACGTTTATCTGAGACGATTGGCCCTCGGAAGACCAATATACAATATGGCACAGTGCATTGCGCATTTAGCAATGGGTCACCACAATTGAAGCTATTGTAGATGGCACCGATGAACAACTGCTACCAAGCGGACCGGCGGCTGTGCGTCCAGAGTTATAGGGCGCATTATTTACGGCGGAGTTTTGAAGGGGTTAGAGTGGTACAGTGTGTTCAAACTTATGCGAAATGTTGGTGTCTGTGAGTTATTCGAAACCTTAAAGCATGTCTCGCGGAGGTCAATCGTTTGACCTCGGGAGGTCAAAGAGTGCCCGCGTGGTCAAATATCGGACATCTCATAACTGGTTCCCTAAAGTACTTATCGAAGTAGTTTCATCGGATAAATATTCCCACCAGCCTGTAGACGGTGCACAACGAGTGATCTGACCGTCCCTGGTCACCGGTTGACCTCAGGGAACAACATAAGTTACCATTATGACCTATGGGAGAATGACGTGGTACCGCATATTTTTTTCCCCAAAATCACTTAGAGAACCCATTCTACTACCATCGACTTCCCATTATCCCACCGAAGGTGCACAACGCAAGACTTGACCTATACAGATCACCGTTTGACCTCAGGTCACCTGGAAAGGCGCTAATGTCGATTTAACCAGCCGTCCAAATACGTATTCGTTGTTTACCGACCGATTGTGCTCAAACTTACCTTCAGTGGAAGGCGATGGTGGTAGAATGGTTTATCTAAGTGATTTTTGGAGAGAGAGAAAAAAAGCATTATGCGGTAGGTACATCGTCATTCTCCCATAGGCCATAATGGTAACTTATGTTGTGACCTGAGGTCAACCGGTGACCAAGGGCGGTCAGATCACTCATTGTGAACCGTCTATAGGCTAGTGCGAATATTTAACCGTTGAAACGACTTCGATAAGTACTTTAGGAAAAAAGTTATGCGGTACCCGATATTTGACCTCGCGGGCACTATATGACCTCCCGAGGTCAAACGATTGACCTCAGCGATAAATGCTGTCAGGGTTCGAATACATTTATAAACACCAACATTTCGTATAAGTTTGAACACAATCGGCCGGTAAACAACTAATACGTATTTGGACGGCTAACGAGCCGTCCAAATACGCATTTGTTGTTTACCGGCCGATTGTGTTCGTTGTTATGGATGGATGGAAATGGATATTAACGCCTTTCCAGGTGACAATTGGTCAAACGGTGAATTGTAGGAGTCAAGTCTTGCGTTGTGCACCTTCGGTGGGTTAAATGGAAGGCGATGGTGGTGGAATGGGTTTTCTAGGTGTTTTTTTTTGGGGGGGGGGGATATGCGGTACCCCGTCATTCTCCCATAGGCCATAATGGTAACTTTGTTGTGACCTGAGTGGGTTTTCCCGGTGACCGGATGTATGTTCTGCGGTTTTTGTTGACAAATAAGAGTTTGCGGAAAACGCTGTCAAAAGTACAATTTTTTTATAGATAAATTAAATTATCATATATCGAATGACTGATAATATACTCGGATATCAAACTAATATCTCGGATTTTCGAGTTTTTATTGAAATTCAATTTTTTTTATATTTTCACAAAACAAAATATATGTATCCAAAAACCGGAATATGTGATCGAGACGCGACCAGTGAATATGTGTACCAAATCTGAAGTCGATATCGTCAAAAATGACTAACTTATGACCTTTCAAAGACAAAAATCGACCACCTCTCACAGCATTACCATGCATAAAAATGCCATGCATTTCCGTTTTTGCTTTTTACATCTATTTCTATGAAACAATGTTCTAAGATCCTTTTTCGCGTTCTAGACGAAAAACGAACCAATACACATGTGTTACAACGCCTATTGGCCGTAATCTGCAGTTTGACCTCGTGACCTCGGATGATCTTGACCTGACCCAAGGTCATCAACAGCTTAGAATGGTACTTAGAAGTGTCAGACACACGAATCAACCGATTTATCGACTGCTTATGCGTTTAATATCGCAATTTTGAGCGACAATTCCATCCATCGAGACCTTTATGACACGGTCAAACATTTTGTCTTTGACGTGACCTGTGACGTCATCGATGACGAGGTCAACAATATTAGGTTTAAAGCGATAAATGTTCCAGAGCTATCCAATGCCGTTTGATTTTTTTTAATCGGTCCAGTAGTTCCGGAGATCCGAGGGGGGATATCCCCCCGTAAGTCGCGTTATGGAATATACCCCGGTAACTCCCGGGATGAATAGTCCCAGAATGGGCCAAAATATGATTCGTGAGCAACACAACACCTTAGGAATTACCTCAATACGTAACACACATTTGAATCCTATGATATCGAAGATCCCAATTTTACCCTAATTATATCTATTGCAAGCAATCCCCGCGCTACAAAAGCCCTGCAACATGCCCGCTATCTAGCGTGTATATCTATTCTTTGATGAATTGGCCTTCTAATTATGTTTTACTGGTTGATGCATCTTGTAAGGAAAACAATTTAATAGGTTTCGCGAGGCTAAATCCTCTTTTCTGTCCACTGTGCATCGTTCTCGGAGCGTCATCTCACTGCTGTTTCTGTTTCACAGGAACCGATCCTTCGCCAAAATAGGCCCAAAAAACTTCACTTTCGTATCACCTGCAGTGTGCATGATGGCCGCCTTCGGGGAGACGATTAACAGTCGAAAAGCAGGAGCCATGACGGGGTCAGGTCAGTGCCTGTACCAATACAGATCATTATCTTCGCCGTGAGAGCAAAAATATAAGTAGAGGCTTCTTGTCTTTGCTATATACGAATCTCTCCAACAATCGCCCAAAATAATTGCATGAGTTTATTTTGTCTTCCTACAAGGTAACATGCTAAAGCCGATAGCGCTCACAACCTGGTGGTCAGCACAGCTCGCTCTCAGTTGGCTCTACAGAACCGGCACAGGCCGCACAGTGACCGCACTTCGCACAGGCGGCACAGTGGCCGCACCATCGCCACTGCGGGCGGTATCAACACGCGACCGCACACCCTGTCTCGCCAATGTGTACACACAAACGTAAAAACACGCACGCACGCGCACACGCACGCGCGCGCACACACACGCGCGCGCACACACACACACACGCACGCACACGCACACGCACACGCACACGCACACGCACACGCACACGCACGCACACACGCACACACGCACACACGCACACACGCACACACGCACACATGCACACACGCACACACGCACACACGCACACCACTGTACGTCCATGTCGGCCGCTCCGGAAACGTCGCGCGCCGTGAAATCTCATGTAGCTCTCCGGCTGGCTGTCACGCCGCTTGGCATGCCTATCACAATCAGATGCCGGACGGCGCTGGCTGAACCGCTCAGCAGCACGTCCGCCGAGCCGGCCGAGTTCCAGCGTCCAGCCGTCCGCCGTCAGCCGAGCCGGCCGAGTACCAGCGGCCAGCCGTCCGCCGTCCGCCGTCAGCCGCCAGCCGAGCCGGCCGAGTACCAGCGGGCCGTCAGCCGTCCACCGCCAGCCGTCAGCCGTCAGCCGTCAGCCGACTGCTGCTCGGGCCACCGCCGTCAGCCGTCAGTGTCGGCCGACTGCTGCTCGGGCCGGCGGCGGCGCCGTTCCGCGGGTCACCGACGCATGCCGTGGCCGCTGTTGAGCTGCTGCACCAGACCGTAGCCGTACGGGTACATGTTACCAGCCTGGTGGTGACCTGGCGAGGAGACACACACACACACACACACCGTCAGTCAGACGACGCACCGTCAGTCGCACGCTGTTCGGCTGGGTAACTCACCGATACTGCACAACACGACCAGTCACATTGTCAAATGGCAACACGGTGCAGTGATGACGCTACAACTTTGAACAACCCAGGGCGGCGTTATTGGTTGTACGATCTGAAGAACTTGCACTGTTCTGTTCATCAGCAGCGGCTGGTCGGTCCGGCTACACATCTCAGCCCCTGCCTAATCTGGTCACCTCTCAGCCCGACCACGGGGCTGGCCTGGTCACCTCTCAGCCTGACCACGGGTCTGGTCTGGTCACCTCTCAGCCTGACCACGGGTCTGGTCTGGTCACCTCTCAGCCTGACCACCGGGCTGGTCTGGTCACCTCTCAGCCTGACCACGGGGCTGGCCTGGTCACCTATCAGCCTGACCACGGGTCTGGTCTGGTCACCTCTCAGCCTGACCACGGGTCTGGTCTGGTCACCTCTCAGCCTGACCACGGGGCTGGTCTGGTCACCTCTCAGCCTGACCTGACCACGGGGCTGGTCTGGTCACCTCTCAGCCTGACCACGGGCTGGTCTGGTCACCTCTCAGCCTGACCACGGGGCTGGTCTGGTCACCTCTCAGCCTGACCACGGGGCTGGTCTGGTCACCTCTCAGCCTGACCTGACCACGGGGCTGGTCTGGTCACCTCTCAGCCTGACCACGGGTCTGGTCTGGTCACCTCTCAGCCCGACCACGGGGCTGGTCTGGTCACCTCTCAGCCTGACCACGGGGCTGGTCTGGTCACCTCTCAGCCTGACCACGGGTCTGGTCTAGTCACCTCTCAGCCTGACCACGGGGCTGGTCTGGTCACCTCGTCTGACCACGGGGCTGGTCTGGTCACCTCTCAGCCTGACCACGGGGCTGGTCTGGTCACCTCGTCTGACCACGGGGCTGGTCTGGTCACCTCTCAGCCTGACCACGCGGCTGGTCTGGTCACCTCTCAGCCTGACCACGGGTCTGGTCTGGTCACCTCTCAGTCTGACCACGGGTCTGGTCTGGTCACCTCTCAGCCCGACCACGGGTCTGGTCAGGGTCACCTCTCAGCCTGACCACGGGTCTGGTCAGGGTCACCTCTCAGCCTGACCACGGGTCTGGTCAGGGTCACCTCTCAGCCTGACCACGGGTCAGGTCTGGTCACCTCTCAGTCTGACCACGGGTCTGGTCTGGTCACCTCTCAGCCCGACCACGGGTCTGGTCAGGGTCACCTCTCAGTCTGACCACGGGTCTGGTCTGGTCACCTCTCAGCCTGACCACGGGTCTGGTCTGGTCACCTCTCAGCCTGACCACGGGTCTGGTCTGGTCACCTCTCAGTCTGACCACGGGTCTGGTCTGGTCACCTCTCAGTCCGACCACGGGTCTGGTCTGGTCACCTCTCAGCCCGACCACGGGTCTGGTCTGGTCACCTCTCAGCCTGACCTGACCACGGGGCTGGCCTGGTCACCTCGTCCGACCACGGGTCTGTTCAGGGTCGTCAGGGTCCGGTGGCGTCTCACCTCTCTGGAGGGCGGCGTCCTGCGGCACGCCGGCGGCCGGGTGGTGCGGGTGCGGCCCGTGCGGCGGCGCGCCGTACTGGGCCTGGTGGCCAGGCATCATGTGGCCCATCATGGCGCCGCCCATGAAGCCACCGGCCATGTAGGGCGCCATCTGCTGCGGCGACATCCTGCTCACACACGCACAGACATCCGGCGTCAACACGCTGATCATCACCGACATCAGGCAGGCTACACACACAGACAGACAGACAGACACACAGACATCCGGCGTCAACACGCTGATCATCACCGACATCAGGCAGGCTACACACACAGACAGACAGACAAACACACAGACATCCGGCGTCAACACGCTGATCATCACCGACATCAGGCAGGCTACACACACAGACAGACAGACACACAGACATCCGGCGTCAACACGCTGATCATCACCGACATCAGGCAGGCTACACACACAGACAGACAGACACACAGACATCCGGCGTCAACACGCTGATCATCACCGACATCAGGCAGGCTACACACACAGACAGACAGACACACAGACATCCGGCGTCAACACGCTGATCATCACCGACATCAGGCAGGCTACACACACAGACAGACAGACACACAGACATCCGGCGTCAACACGCTGATCATCACCGACATCAGGCAGGCTACACACACAGACAGACAGACAGACAGACACACAGACATCCGGCGTCAACACGCTGATCATCACCGACATCAGGCAGGCTACACACACAGACAGACAGACACACAGACATCCGGCGTCAACACGCTGATCATCACCGACATCAGGCAGGCTACACACACACAGACAGACAGAGACACACAGACATCCGGCGTCAACACGCTGATCATCACCGACATCAGGCAGGCTACACACACACAGACAGACAGACACACAGACATCCGGCGTCAACACGCTGATCATCACCGACATCAGGCAGGCTACACACACAGACAGACAGACACACAGACATCCGGCGTCAACACGCTGATCATCACCGACATCAGGCAGGCTACACACACAGACAGACAGACACACAGACATCCAGCGTCAACACACTGATCATCACCGACATCAGGCAGGCTACACACACAGACAGACAGACACACAGACATCCAGCGTCAACACGCTGATCATCACCGACATCAGGCAGGCTACACACAGACAGACAGACACACAGACATCCGGCGTCAACACGCTGATCATCACCGACATCAGGCAGGCTACACACACAGACAGACAGACACACAGACATCCGGCGT
Organism: Chirona hameri; assembly: GCA_036785665.1. Taxonomy (NCBI): domain Eukaryota; kingdom Metazoa; phylum Arthropoda; class Thecostraca; order Balanomorpha; family Balanidae; genus Chirona; species Chirona hameri. Next base: position 24,524 of record JAXIVJ010016225.1, read on the forward strand.
CAACACGCTGATCATCACCGACATCAGGCAGGCTACACACACAGACAGACAGACACACAGACATCCGGCGTCAACACGCTGATCATCACCGACATCAGGCAGGCTACACACACAGACAGACAGACACACAGACATCCAGCGTCAACACACTGATCATCACCGACATCAGGCAGGCTACACACACAGACAGACAGACACACAGACATCCGGCGTCAACACGCTGATCATCACCGACATCAGGCAGGCTACACACACAGACAGACAGACACACAGACATCCGGCGTCAACACGCTGATCATCACCGACATCAGGCAGGCTACACACAGACAGACAGACAGACACACAGACATCCGGCGTCAACACGCTGATCATCACCGACATCAGGCAGGCTACACACACAGACAGACAGACAGACACACAGACCTCCGGCGTCAACACACTGATCATCACCGACATCAGGCAGGCTACACACACAGA
>JAXIVJ010016225.1:27500-29465 GCA_036785665.1 Chirona hameri
TCATCACCGACATCAGGCAGGCTACACACACAGACAGACAGACAGACAGACAGACACACAGACATCCAGCGTCAACACGCTGATCATCACCGACATCAGGCAGGCTACACACACAGACAGACAGACAGACACACAGACATCCGGCGTCAACACGCTGATCATCACCGACATCAGGCAGGCTACACACACACAGACAGACAGACACACAGACATCCGGCGTCAACACGCTGATATCACCGACATCAGGCAGGCTACACACACAGACAGACAGACAGACCCACAGACATCCAGCGTCAACACGCTGATCATCACCGACATCAGGCAGGCTACACACACAGACAGACAGACAGACACACAGACATCCGGCGTCAACACGCTGATCATCACCGACATCAGGCAGGCTACACACACAGACAGACAGACATCCAGACATCCGGCGTCAACACGCTGATCATCACCGACATCAGGCAGGCTACACACACACAGATAGACACACAGACATCCGGCGTCAACACGCTGATCATCACCGACATCAGGCAGGCTACACACACACACAGACAGACACACAGACATCCGGCGTCAACACGCTGATCATCACCGACATCAGGCAGGCTACACACACAGACAGACAGACACACAGACATCCGGCGTCAACACGCTGATCATCACCGACATCAGGCAGGCTACACACACAGACAGACAGACAGACACACAGACATCCGGCGTCAACACGCTGATCATCACCGACATCAGGCAGGCTACACACACAGACAGACAGACAGACACACAGACATCCAGCGTCAACACGCTGATCATCACCGACATCAGGCAGGCTACACACACAGACAGACAGACAGACACACATCCGGCGTCAACACGCTGATCATCACCGACATCAGGCAGGCTACACAGACAGACAGACAGACACACAGACATCCAGCGTCAACACGCTGATCATCACCGACATCAGGCAGGCTACACAGACAGACAGACAGACACACAGACATCCAGCGTCAACACGCTGATCATCACCGACATCAGGCAGGCTACACACACAGACAGACAGACACACAGACATCCGGCGTCAACACGCTGATCATCACCGACATCAGGCAGGCTACACACACAGACAGACAGACACACAGACATCCGGCGTCAACACGCTGATCATCACCGACATCAGGCAGGCTACACACACAGACAGACAGACAAACACACAGACATCCGGCGTCAACACGCTGATCATCACCGACGTCAGGCAGGCTACACACACAGACAGACAGACACACAGACATCCGGCGTCAACACGCTGATCATCACCGACATCAGGCAGGCTACACACACAGAGACAGACACACAGACATCCGGCGTCAACACGCTGATCATCACCGACATCAGGCAGGCTACACACACACACAGACAGACAGACACACAGACATCCGGCGTCAACACGCTGATCATCACCGACATCAGGCAGGCTACACACACAGACATACAGACAGACACACAGACATCCGGCGTCAACACGCTGATCATCACCGACATCAGGCAGGCTACACACACAGACAGACAGACAGACACACAGACATCCGGCGTCAACACGCTGATCATCACCGACATCAGGCAGGCTACACACACAGACAGACAGACAGACAGACAGACACACAGACATCCAGCGTCAACACGCTGATCATCACCGACATCAGGCAGGCTACACACACAGACAGACAGACAGACACACAGACATCCAGCGTCAACACGCTGAACATCACCGACATCAGGCAGGCTACACACACAGACAGACAGACACACAGACATCCGGCGTCAACACGCTGATCATCACCGACATCAGGCAGGCTACACACACAGACAGACAGACACACAGACATCCGGCGTCAACACGCTGATCATCACCGACATCAGGCAGGCTACACACACAGACAGACACACACACAGACATCCGGC
>JAXIVJ010016226.1:0-29464 GCA_036785665.1 Chirona hameri
ATCCGGTATGACCAGGGACTCTTCTGACCTTCCAAGAAGCCTTTTTTGTGTGTCAAGGGGCCCATTCGGCATGTTCAGAGGTCCTTCCGACCTGGCCAGGGACTGAACTGGCTGTTTTGTCACCCTGCCGACATGCCCAGGGGCCCCTCCAGTCTGGCTAGGAACTCATCCGGCATGTTCAAGGGCCCCTCCGACCGGCCCAGGGACCCATTCGGTCTAGCCAGGGGCCCCTCTGACTTGACCAGGAGCCCCTCCGATCTGCCCAGCGACTCTTCTGGTCGGATTTCGTTGGCTGCTTTGCCGCCCTGCCGACATGCTCAAGGGGCCCTCCGACCTGCCCTGGGGCCCCTCCGTGCTAGCTAGAGGCCAATTCGGCATGTTCAGGGGCCCTTCTTACCCGCCCAGGGGCACTTTCGGTCTGGTCAGGGGCTCTTCCAATCTGCACAGGGGTCCTTTGAACATTCCAGGGGCCCTCTGGTCTGTCCAGGGACCCTCCAGCCTTCTAAGGGGCCTTTCCCACCTGGCAAGGGACTGCGCTGGCTGCTTTGCGACATGCTCCGAGGGCTCTCCGACCTGCCCTGTGGCCCCTCCGTGCTGACTAGGGGCCCATTCGGCATGTTCAGCGGACCTTCAGACCCACCTAGGGGCCCTTTCGGTCTGGTCAGGGGGCCCCTCTGACCTGCACAAGGGCCCTTTGAACTTCCCAGGGACCCTTTGGTCTGTCCATGGGCCCTCCAGCCTGTTCAGGGGCCCTTGTGACCCGCCAAAGGATTGCGATGGCTGCTTTGTCGCCCTGCCGACATGTTCAGGGGCCTCTCGACCTGCCCAGTTGTGCCTTTGTGCTGGCTAGGGGCCCATTCGACGTGTTCAGGGGGCCCTCTGACCAGCTCAGGGGCCTTTTCGGTCTGGTCAGGGGCCCCTCTGACATGCACAGGGATCTTTTGAACGTCCAAGGGACCCTTTGGTCTTTCATAGAGGGCCCCGGTGGCCTTAACCCGCGAGTTACTGGGGGGGCTATTTTTTGCACCCCCCCTCCCGTTATTTTGCAATAACTCCTTAACGAACATAGGTATCGTCACCAAACTTGCAGTACCTTCTCTCACATCAATTCTACACATGTTGGCAAACGAAAAATATGAGGCTATGATAGGTCAACCGGGAATGACGTCAGAGTGACGTCATGTTCTTCGGTTTTTGTTGCAAAATAATGGTTTGCGGAAAACGCTGTCAAAGGTACTGTCAAAGGTACGATATTTGAGATAAACTAACAAAAAAAAATCAAATTACTGGCAATAAACCGCGCTATCAAACTGCCATCTCGGAATTTTGAATGTTTTTGAAATTAAAAATTTTGAGAAATCCAAATACATTTTTTTTTGTTTTTACAATATTTTCGAGAAAAATCAAAATTATCAAAAAACCGGAATCTATGTGATCGTGACGTATGCGGTGAATATGTGTACCAAATTTAAAGTCGATATCTTTAAAAATGACCGAGTTATGACCTTTAAATGACAAAAATCGACCACTTCTCACAGCATTACTAAGCAGAAAAAACGCATTTCCATTTTTGCATTTTACTTCTATTTATATGGAACAAACAATGTTCTAAGGTCATTTTTCGCGTTCTAGACGAAACAAAACATAAACAAGTGTTACAACGCCTAATGACCGTAATCTGCAGTTTGACCTCGTGACCTCGGATGACCTTGACCTGACCCAAGGTCATAAACAGCTTAGAAAGGTACTTAGAAGTGTCAGACACACGAATCATACCGATTTATCGACAGTTTATGCGTTTAATATCGCAATTTTGCGCGACAATTCCATCCATCGAGACCTTTTGACACGGTCAAACATTTTGTACTTGACCTGACCTGTGACGTCATCGGTGACCCCGAGGTCAACAATATTTTGTTTCCCTCGATAAATTTCCCAGGGCTATCGAATGCCGTTTGAATTTGTACATTCGGTCCAGTAGTTCCGGAGATCAGAGGGGGGGGGGAATAGCCCCCCCCAGTAAGTCGCGTTAGAAAAATATACCCCAGTAACTCGTGGGTTAAAGGACCCTGGTGGCCTTAACGGGCCTCTGAAGTGCTCTAAAGTCTCTAAAGACCACGCTTCGCGTGGTAAAGAGCCCATGATACCGCGCTTCGCGCGGTCTCGTTGGCCCTTTTCGGTGAGCGCAGCGCGCCGAAAAGGCCCCCTCCTAGCCTCCAGGGGCGGGGGGCGGTAACCCCACAGGTGCTCCCCCTCTTTCACCTCCTGCATCCGCCCCTGTACACACCTCACAGCGCGGCGGCGGTAACTACACAGGTGCTCCCCCTCCCTCACCTCCTGTATCTGCCCCTGTACACACCTGACAGCGCGACGGCGGTAACTCCACAGGTGCTCCCCCTCCCTCACCTCCTGTATCCGCCCCTGTACACACCTGACAGCGCGGCGGCGGTAACTCCACAGGTGCTCCCCCTCCCTCACCTCCTGTATCCGCCCCTGTACACACCTGACAGCGCGGCGGCGGTAACTCCACAGGTGCTCCCCCTCCCTCACCTCCTGTATCCGCCCCTGTATACACCTGACAGCGCGGCGGCGGTAGCTCCACAGGTGCTGTTTGGAGACGGTTTTCCGTCACTATCGCACCGCCCTGAGCTGCCTGCGAGTCGACGATACGAGACGGACGTGAGACGCCGTCAGTGGGGGCGTGAGTCGAGATACGAGACGGACGTGAGACGCCGGCAGTGGGGCTTGTCGCGTGAGTCGATGATACGAGACGGACGTGAGACGCCGTCAGTGGGACGTGAGTCGAGATACGAGACGGACGTGAGACGCCGGCAGTGGGGGCGTGAGTCGACGATACGAGACGGACGTGAGGCGCCGGCGGTGGGGGCGTGAGAGTGTGAGTAAGTGTGTATTAGTGAGTTGGTTGACACGCGCAGTGAGAGACTGACAGTGACCAGTGTGAGTTTGTGAGTCAGCTGAGGACTATGAGTGGCTGACTTGAGTTTGTGAGTCGACAAAAGACCGTCCTTGAGCAGTGCGAGTTTGTAAGTCACTGGAGAACTATCAGTGACTGACGTGAGTTTGTGAGTCGGCTGGGATCTATCAGTGGCTGACGTGAGTTTGTGAGTTGCTGGAGAACTATCAGTCGCGATGGAAGTTTGTGAGTCGGTTGAGGACCGTAAGTAGCCGGCTTGACTTTGTGAGTTGAGTTTGTGAGTCGATTGAGAACCATCAGAAGCCGATGTATGTCTGTATGTCTGTGGCGCGGCCGTCGTGTGAGACGCATTAGCAAAGAAGCCCACCACTAGACCTCGCCTGCTGCAGCCCACTGCTGGCAGAGGGCTGAGAAGCCCACCACTAGACCTCGCGTGCCAGCCCACGGCTGAGGCCTTGACGGCTGCACTTGACGGCTGAGGCTGCACTTGAGGCTGCACTTGTTGAGGCCTTGACGGCTGCACTGACGGCTGAGGCCTGGCGACCCCAGTGTGTGCCCGTGCTGGTGTTGGTGCTGGTGGAAAGCTGGTGTTGGTGCTGACCAACGTCCGTTACGTCATGATCTCGGACGAACCGGTGACGTCATGAGCTGTGATGTGTGACGTCACTCACTAGGACAGTCGGAAGTGACTTGCTGATGTGTGAGGTGCAGTAGAGGCTCTCGCAAGTTACGTTATTGGACTGATACCACTAGTGACGTCACTGGTCTTATTTTAATGAGTCACTGCACTGATGTTAGTGACGTCATTGCACTGATGTTGGTGACGTGGTGAGATGAAGTCAGTGGTGCCGGAGACCTGGTGAAGGACGTGGGTAGTGACCGGGCAGAAGGACCAGCGGGCTGCTGGCACTAGCTCCGGGACCTTCTTCAGAGGACCAGAGGGAGGACCAGAGCCGGACCTTGCCGAGGGAGGACGAGAGTCCCGCCTGCTGGACCTTACGGTCAGGACCACAGGACCACAGGCGTTTAGTGTCTGGTCAGCCGCGGTTGGTCACAACGTGAGTATCATTAGCGGTGAATGGTGAATGGCAGTTTTGACTAGCAATGAATCAACAAATACACACACACCCCGCCCACGCCCACGCCCGCGCCCGCGCCCGCGCCCACGCCCACGCCCACGCCCACGCCCACGCCCGCGCCCGCGCCCACGCCCACGCCCACGCCCACGCCCACGCCCACGCCCACGCCCACGCCCACGCCCACGCCCACGCCCACGCCCACGCCCACGCCCACGCCCACGCACACAATCAACACAGGAACTAATACATAAGTGAATGCTTTTCGTCCTTTAGAGTTTACGGTCTGTGAGCACCCATGAGGTCAGGGCGCACACAAACAGTGACCTTCAGTAAAAGCGACGGTATCTTCAGTATCTATACGCTTCAGTATCTATATCGATGTGCGAGGAACTGGCAGTATAGGTACCTACCTATTGATGTACCCACACTGAGGTGAATGGCTGGTTTTGTTTAGAGCAAAACAATATTTGTTTCAATATTAACTCGAGCTGATCGACATTAAATCCACCGCATCGTACGCTCCTCTCTCCTTTAGTATTTCCTTCACTAGTACCTACCTACACTTCGTAGTAGTTTATCAATAAAGACCAATGGATGCTACCAGAATAGAGTGTGAAATGTCTTATCGCTGCCACTCGAAGTGAGACATTTCTTCCTCCTCTTATGTCCTCTTATCTCACATGTTCCTCTTATGTCTCACAGCTGCCACTTGTATGACATCGTGTACTGTGTCCAGTTAACACATCAGGGACAATATCATAATCAGGCGGCACTGACCGACAACAATATCATAATCAACAATATCAACAATATCATAATCAACAATATCAACAATAGCATAATCAACAATATCAACAATATCATAATCAACAATATCAACAATAGCATAATCAACAATATCAACAATATCATAATCAACAATATCAACAATATCATAATCAACAATATCAACAATATCATAATCAACAATATCAACAATAGCATAATCAACAATATCAACAATATCATAATCAACAATATCAACAATATCATAATCAACAATATCAACAATATCATAATCAGGCGGCACTGACCGACAACAATATCATAATCAACAATATCAACAATATCATAATCAACAATATCAACAATAGCATAATCAACAATATCAACAATATCATAATCAGGCGGCACTGACCGACAACAATATCATAATCAACAATATCAAAAATATCACAATCAACAATATCAACAATATCACAATCAACAATATCAACAATATCATAATCAACAATATCAACAATATCATAATCAACAATATCAACAATATCATAATCAATAATATCAACAATATCATAATCAACAATATCAACAATATCATAATCAACAATATCAAAAATATCACAATCAACAATATCAACAATATCACAATCAACAATATCAACAATATCATAATCAACAATATCAACAATATCATAATCAACAATATCAACAATATCATAATCAATAATATCAACAATATCATAATCAACAATATCAACAATATCATAATCAATAATATCAACAATATCATAATCAACAATATCAACAATATCATAATCAACAATATCAAAAATATCACAATCAACAATATCAACAATATCACAATCAATAATATCAACAATATCATAATCAACAATATCAACAATATCATAATCAACAATATCAACAATATCATAATCAATAATATCAACAATATCATAATCAACAATATCAACAATATCATAATCAATAATATCAACAATATCATAATCAACAATATCAACAATATCATAATCAACAATATCAAAAATATCACAATCAACAATATCAACAATATCACAATCAATAATATCAACAATATCATAATCAACAATATCAACAATATCATAATCAACAATATCAACAATATCATAATCAATAATATCAACAATATCATAATCAACAATAGCAACAATATCATAATCAATAATATCAACAATATCATAATCAACAATATCAACAATATCATAATCAACAATATCAAAAATATCACAATCAACAATATCAACAATATCACAATCAACAATATCAACAATATCATAATCAACAATATCAACAATATCATAATCAACAATATCAACAATATCATAATCAATAATATCAACAATATCATAATCAACAATATCAACAATATCATAATCAATAATATCAACAATATCATAATCAACAATATCAACAATATCATAATCAACAATATCAAAAATATCACAATCAACAATATCAACAATATCACAATCAATAATATCAACAATATCATAATCAACAATATCAACAATATCATAATCAACAATATCAACAATATCATAATCAATAATATCAACAATATCATAATCAACAATATCAACAATATCATAATCAATAATATCAACAATATCATAATCAACAATATCAACAATATCATAATCAACAATATCAAAAATATCACAATCAACAATATCAACAATATCACAATCAATAATATCAACAATATCATAATCAACAATATCAACAATATCATAATCAACAATATCAACAATATCATAATCAATAATATCAACAATATCATAATCAACAATATCAACAATATCATAATCAATAATATCAACAATATCATAATCAACAATATCAACAATATCATAATCAACAATATCAAAAATATCACAATCAACAATATCAACAATATCACAATCAATAATATCAACAATATCATAATCAACAATATCAACAATATCACAATCAATAATATCAACAATATCATAATCAACAATATCAACAATATCATAATCAACAATATCAACAATATCATAATAAACAATATCAACAATATCATAATCAACAATATCAACAATATCACAAGCAATAATATCAACAATATCACAATCAACAATATCAACAATATCACAATCAATAATATCAACAATATCATAATCAACAATATCAACAATATCATAATCAATAATATCAACAATATCACAATCAATAATATCAACAATATCATAATCAATAATATCAACAACATCATAATCAATAATATCAACAATATCACAATCAACAATATCAACAATATCACAATCAATAATATCAACAATATCATAATCAATAATATCAACAATATCACAATCAACAATATCAACAATATCATAATCAATAATATCAACAATATCACAATCAATAATATCAACAATATCATAATCAACAATATCAACAATATCATAATCAATAATATCAACAATATCATAATCAACAATATCAACAATATCATAATCAACAATATCAAAAATATCACAATCAACAATATCAACAATATCACAATCAATAATATCAACAATATCATAATCAACAATATCAACAATATCATAATCAACAATATCAACAATATCATAATCAATAATATCAACAATATCATAATCAACAATATCAACAATATCATAATCAATAATATCAACAATATCATAATCAACAATATCAACAATATCATAATCAACAATATCAAAAATATCACAATCAACAATATCAACAATATCACAATCAACAATATCAACAATATCATAATCAACAATATCAACAATATCATAATCAACAATATCAACAATATCATAATCAATAATATCAACAATATCATAATCAACAATATCAACAATATCATAATCAATAATATCAACAATATCATAATCAACAATATCAACAATATCATAATCAACAATATCAAAAATATCACAATCAACAATATCAACAATATCACAATCAATAATATCAACAATATCATAATCAACAATATCAACAATATCATAATCAACAATATCAACAATATCATAATCAATAATATCAACAATATCATAATCAACAATATCAACAATATCATAATCAATAATATCAACAATATCATAATCAACAATATCAACAATATCATAATCAACAATATCAAAAATATCACAATCAACAATATCAACAATATCACAATCAATAATATCAACAATATCATAATCAACAATATCAACAATATCATAATCAACAATATCAACAATATCATAATCAATAATATCAACAATATCATAATCAACAATATCAACAATATCATAATCAATAATATCAACAATATCATAATCAACAATATCAACAATATCATAATCAACAATATCAAAAATATCACAATCAACAATATCAACAATATCACAATCAATAATATCAACAATATCATAATCAACAATATCAACAATATCACAATCAATAATATCAACAATATCATAATCAACAATATCAACAATATCATAATCAACAATATCAACAATATCATAATCAACAATATCAACAATATCATAATCAACAATATCAACAATATCACAATCAATAATATCAACAATATCACAATCAACAATATCAACAATATCACAATCAATAATATCAACAATATCATAATCAACAATATCAACAATATCATAATCAATAATATCAACAATATCACAATCAATAATATCAACAATATCATAATCAATAATATCAACAATATCATAATCAATAATATCAACAATATCACAATCAACAATATCAACAATATCACAATCAATAATATCAACAATATCATAATCAATAATATCAACAATATCACAATCAACAATATCAACAATATCATAATCAATAATATCAACAATATCACAATCAATAATATCAACAATATCATAATCAATAATGTCAACAATATCATAATCAATAATATCAACAATATCACAATCAACAATATCAACAATATCACAATCAATAATATCAACAATATCATAACCAGGTTGCACTGACTGACAACAAAGCGAGGTGTACCTAAAAAGAACCAACACGAAATGCGATGCTATCTTTCGAACAATTTGCACTTAAGTATTATGAAGTGTCCGGAAGCGTTAAATCCACCACCCACTCAAATAAAATGAGTGAATCGTGGGATGAATTGGTATGAATGAACTCTAATTCATTCTATTGAAAATAAATACCGTTTGGCACGAAACATTAACACACAAATGTTGAACCCGTTCTGCATAATGCACTGCGTGATTACGACTGGTATAACAAAGGTCATAGCAGTAACAAGGTCATAGCAGTAACAAAGTAACAAGGTCATAGCAGGGGAGGCTGGGCTGATTTCCGTGCACTCACAAAGCCCAGCCATAGCAACTAACACATCGAATCCAGTGATAGCATGATAATGATACTTAGGCAGAAGTAAATGCAATTCAAAGTGTAACTGCTTCATTCGATAAGATGCACCGTCATAAGATTGACAGTCTTGACAGTCATTTTCACTGAGCGATCCTTGCATCTTGCTGACGCCTTTCATTGGAGCTGCAGTGGATTCTCCAATGTATGGCCAATGCAATGGCCATCATGCTTGTGTACATATTGAAGCCACTGGGTCATTTGAAGCTCGTATTATCTTTTTAGGGGGCCTAACCCGCGCCATGCCGGCGCTCAGCGCCACCTTCACGGCTGGGGGGGGGGGGGGGGGGGCGTTCCATAGCCCGTCAAAGTAATTTCGAAACTATTTCGGTCATTTTTGGCTCAGGTCAATATTGAGGTCACCGGAGGTCAACAAAGGTCAGATTTGCCAATTTTAGGACCTTTCTCCAGAAACCCCCAGGATATCTCGGGAACTATTACCTATATCTAGGAAAAACAGAAGAAAAACAATCGCAAGATCTTTAAAACTTAATCACCATTGATATCTTCCCACACATGTTGTGCTGTTTAACTGTCTGGGGTGGATGCGGTGTTACGCAGAGGTGTCGTATTCAGAGGATACTCAATCACTGTGCCCGCGTCGTATTTTGCACTCGTAAGTCGGAGCGCGTCTCACCACTTCTGAAAATGTTGAAATGGCCCAGTGTAAACGGCTTTAGTAGTAAACGAGACACTGCTTTCATACATCGATTATTGCACCACCAATTTGCGCCCCGTCGTCTGCGAGATGGTATTATCTATCGCAGCGAAGTGTCCAGCCGAGACACCCGTGCTACCTCCGCCGGCCTCCTGCATATACCGCGCGTTCACACAGAGCTCGCGAGAGACACCCGTGCTACCTCCGCCGGCCTCCTGCAGCCACCGCGCGTACACTCAGAACTCGCGAGAGACACCCGTGCTACCTCCGCCGGCCTCCTGCAGCCACCGCGCGTACACTCAGAACTCGCGAGAGACACCCGTGCTACCTCCGCCGGCCTCCTGCAGCAACCGCGCGTGCACACAGAGCTCGCGAGAGACACCCGTGCTACCTCCGCCGGCCTCCTGCATATACCGCGCGTTCACACAGAGCTCGCGAGAGACACCCGTGCTACCTCCGTCGGCCTCCTGCATATACCGCGCGTTCACACAGAGCTCGCGAGAGACACCCGTGCTTCCTCCGCCGGCCTCCTGCAGCCACCGCGCGTACACTCAGAACTCGCGAGAGACACCCGTGCTACCTCCGCCGGCCTCCTGCAGCCACCGCGCGTACACTCAGAACTCGCGAGAGACACCCGTGCTACCTCCGCCGGCCTCCTGCAGCAACCGCGCGTGCACACAGAGCTCGCGAGAGACACCCGTGCTACCTCCGCCGGCCTCCTGCATATACCGCGCGTTCACACAGAGCTCGCGAGAGACACCCGTGCTACCTCCGTCGGCCTCCTGCATATACCGCGCGTTCACACAGAGCTCGCGGGAGACACCCGTGCTTCCTCCGCCAGCCTCCTGCAGCAACCGCGCGTGCACACAGCTCGCGAGAGACACCCGTGCTACCTCCGCCGGCCTCCTGCATATACCGCGCGTTCACACAGAGTTCGCGAGAGACACCTGTGCTACCTCCGCCGGCCTCCTGCATATACCGCGCGTTCACACAGAGCTCGCGAGAGACACCCGTGCTTCCTCCGCCAGCCTCCTGCAGATACCGCGCGTACACTCAGAACTCGCGAGAGACGCCCGTGCTACCTCCGCCGGCCTCCTGCAGATACCGCGCGTTCACACAGAGCTCGCGAGAGACACCCGTGCTACCTCCGCCGGCCTCCTGCAGATACCGCGCGTACACTCAGAACTCGCGAAACGCTTTGATAGTTTCCGCGCTATGGCTCTGTGAAACAAAGCTCCTGGCCAAGTAAAGGACACTGTGAGCGCGGCCAGCTGCGGGAGGAAGGTTCGAACACGGCGTAGAAAAGGAAGGCCAGAGCCAAATTAGAGTTTATATTGATGCATGTGTGCTTGCTGTTGTATAAGCGGGTGCATATGTTCATGTGCATTGTAATCGTATATATGTGTGCATTTTGTTAATTGTTCTGATGTGTTTTGTTTCATGGTTCTCACACAGCTGATGTTTCGCGGTCTGAAAAGCCATTTCATGGAGATCGTTTCACAATACAATACAATACAATACAATACCAAACAATACCATACCATACAATACAATACAATACAATACAATACAATACAATACAATACAATACAATACAATACAATACAATACAATACAATACAATACAATACAATACAATACAATACAATATAATGTCCTCAAATAAGCTACGGTCTTTGAACTGATCTAATGCGAATCCTCGGAATACGAAGCATGTGTATATTTTCCCATTGACTTATAACGAGCAGGTCAAGAAATTGACCGAACTTTAGGTCACCGATATGGAAAATCCGAGATATAAGATTTGTAGGTACTTATGACTTTATGAAATCCTGTGAATTTCAAGTCGATAGGTCAAACATTGTCGTTGTGGAACCACCTCAAACATTTATTTGAAGGTGGGGTCACTTGACCTGACCTGGTGACCTGACCTGAGATGACCTCGGGTAAAACAATCAGGAAAATTGCGCAAAGGATGGCGATAAGGGGAACGCTAAAATGCCCCCCCCCCCCCAAAAAAAAACAGGGAAAAACATCATCCTCCATGTTGGGGGGAGGGGGATGACCCCCCCTCTCTAGCAGACAGCAGGGCGCGGCTCAAAGGGAATAGTTCACCATGAACATCTTATTGTTTTGCACTGAGATATCAGAATCATGGAGTAGAGAAGTACTGGAGTGGAGTACTGGAGTAGAGAAGTACTGGAGTGGAGTACCGGAGTAGAGAAGTACTGGAGTGGAGCACTGGAGTAGAGAAGTACTGGAGTGGAGTACTGGAGTAGAGAAGTACTGGAGTGGAGTACTGGAGTGGAGTACTGGAGTGGAGTACCGGAGTAGAGAAGTACTGGAGTGGAGTACTGGAGTAGAGAAGTACTGGAGTGGAGTACTGGAGTGGAGAAGTACTGGAGTGGAGTACTGGAGTGGAGAAGTACTGGAGTGGAGTACTGGAGTAGAGAAGTACTAGAGTGGAGTACTGGAGTGGAGTACTGGAGTGGAGTACTGGAGTGGAGTACTGGAGTGGAGTACCGGAGTAGAGAAGTACTGGAGTGGAGCACTGGAGTAGAGAAGTACTGGAGTGGAGTACTGGAGTGGAGTACTGGAGTGGAGTACTGGAGTGGAGTACTGGAGTGGAGCACTGGAGTAGAGAAGTTCTGGAGTGGAGTACTGGAGTAGAGAAGTACTGGAGTGGAGTACTGGAGTAGAGAAGTATTGGAGTGGAGTACTGTAGTGGAGAAGTACTGGAGTGGAGTACTGGAGTGGAGAAGTACTGGAGTGGAGTACTGGAGTAGAGAAGTACTGGAGTGGAATACTGGAGTGGAGTACTGGAATGGAGTACTGGAGTGGAGTACTGGAGTGGAGTACTGGAGTGGAGTACCGGAGTAGAGAAGTACTGGAGTGGAATACTGGAGTGAAGTACTGGAGTGGAGTACTGGAGTAGAGAAGTACTGGAGTGGAGTACTGGAGTAGAGAAGTACTGGAGTGGAGTACTGGAGTGGAGTACTGGAGTGGAGCACTGGAGTAGATAAGTACTGGAGTGGAGTACCGGAGTAGAGAAGTACTGGAGTGGAGTACTGGAGTGGAGTACTGGAATGGAGTATTGGAGTGAAGTACTGGAGTGGAGTACTGGAGTGGAGTACCGGAGTAGAGAAGTACTGGAGTGGAGTACTGGAGTAGAGAAGTACTGGAGTGGAGTAATGGAGTAGAGAAGTACTGGAGTGAAGTACTGGAGTAGAGAAGTACTGGAGTGGAGAACTAGAGTAGAGAATTACTAGAGTGGACTACTGGAGTGGAGTACTGGAGTGGAGTACTGGAGTGGAGTACTGGAGTGGAGAAGTACTGGAGTGGAGTACTGGAGTGGAGTACTGGAGTGGAGTACTGGAGTGGAGTACTGGAGTGAAGTACTGGAGTGGAGTACCGGAGTAGAGAAGTACTGGAGTGGAGTACTGTAGTAGAGAATTACTGAAGTGGAATACTGGAGTGGAGTACTGGAGTGGAGTACTGGAGTGGAGTACTGGAGTGGAGAAGTACTGGAGTGGGGTACTGGAGTGGAGTACTGGAATGGAGTACTGGAGTGGAGTACTGGAGTGGAGTACTGGAGTGGAGTACTGGAGTGAAGAAGTACTGGAGTGGAGTACTGGAGTGGAGTACTGGAGTGGAGTACTGGAGTGGAGTACTGGAGTGGAGAAGTACTGGAGTGGAGTACTGGAGTGGAGTACTGGAGTGGAGTACCGGAGTAGAGAAGTACTGGAGTGGAGTACTGGAGTAGAGAAGTACTGGAGTGGAGTAATGGAGTAGAGAAGTACTGGAGTGAAGTACTGGAGTAGAGAAGTACTGGAGTGGAGTACTGGCGTGGAGAAGTACTGGAGTGGAGTACTGGAGTGGAGTACTGGAGTGGAGTACCGGAGTAGAGAAGTACTGGAGTGGAGTACTGGAGTGGAGAAGTACTGGAGTGGAGTACTGGAGTAGAGAAGTATTGGAGTGGAATACTGGAGTGGAGTACTGGAGTGGAGTACTGGAGTGAAGTACTGGAGTGGAGTACCGGAGTAGATAAGTACTGGAGTGGAGTACTGGAGTGGAGAAGTACTGGAGTGGAGTACCGGAGTAGATAAGTACTGGAGTGGAGTACTGGAGTGGAGAAGTACTTGAGTGGAGCACTGGAGTGGAGAAGTACTGGAGTGGAGTACCGGAGTAGAGAAGTACTGGAGTGGAGTACTGGAGTGGAGTACTGGAGTGGAGTACTGGAGTAGAGTCCTGGAGTGGAGTACTGGAGTGGAGTACTGGAGTGGAGCACTGGAGTGGAGAAGTACTGGAGTGGAGTACTGGAGTGGAGTACTGGAGTGGAGGACTGGAGTGGAGTACTGGAGTGGAGTACTGGAATTGATTACCGGAGTAGAGAAGTACTGGAGTGGAGTACCGGAGTAGAGAAGTACTGGAGTGGAGTACCGGAGTAGAGAAGTACTGGAGTGGAGTACTGGAGTGGAGAAGTACTGGAGTGGAGTACTGGAGTAGATAAGTACTGGAGTGGAGTACCGGAGTAGAGAAGTACTGGAGTGGAGTACTGGAGTGGAGTACTGGAATGGAGTATTGGAGTGAAGTACTGGAGTGGAGTACTGGAGTGGAGTACTGGAGTGGAGTACTGGAGTGGAGTATTGGAGTGAAGTACTGGAGTGGAGTACTGGAATGAAGTACTGGAGTGGAGTACCGGAGTGGAGTACTGGAGTGGAGAAGTACTGGAGTGGAGTACTGGAGTAGAGAAGTACTGGAGTGGAATACTGGAGTTGAGTACTGGAGTGGAGTACTGGAGTGTAGAAGTACTGGCGTGGAGTACTGGAGTGGAGAAGTACTGGAGTGGAGTACTGGAGTGGAGTACTGGAGTGGAGTACTGAAGTGGAGTACTGGAGTGGAGTACTGGAGTGGAGTACTGGAGTGGAGTACTGGAGTGGAGTACTGGAGTGGAGTACTGGAGTGAAGAAGTACTGGAGTGGAGTACTGGAGTGGAGTACTGGAGTGGAGTACTGGAGTGAAGTACTGGAGTGGAGTACCGGAGTAGAGAAGTACTGGAGTGGAGTACTGGAGTGGAGTATTGGAGTGGAGTACCGGAGTGGAGTATCGGAGTAGAGAAGTACTGGAGTGGAGTACTGGAGTGGAGAAGTACTGGAGTGGAGTACCGGAGTAGAGAAGTACTGGAGTGGAGTACTGAAGTGGAGTACTGGAGTGGAGTACTGGAGTGGAGTATTGGAGTGAAGTACTGGAGTGGAGTACTGGAGTGGAGTACTGGAGTGGAGTACTGGAGTGGAGTACCGGAGTAGAGAAGTACTGGAGTGGAGTACCGGAGTAGAGAAGTACTGGAGTGGAGTACTGGAGTGGAGAAGTACTGGAGTGGAGTACTGGAGTGGAGTACTGGAGTGGAGTACTGGAGTGGAGTACTGGAGTGAAGTACTGGAGTGGAGTACCGGAGTAGAGAAGTACTGGAGTGGAGTGCTGGAGTAGAGAAGTACTGGAGTGGAGAACTAGAGTAGAGAATTACTAGAGTGGACTACTGGAGTGGAGTACTGGAGTGGAGTACTGGAGTGGAGTACTGGAGTGGAGAAGTACTGGAGTGGAGTACTGGAGTGGAGTACTGGAGTGGAGTACTGGAGTGGAGTACTGGAGTGAAGTACTGGAGTGGAGTACCGGAGTAGAGAAGTACTGGAGTGGAGTACTGGAGTAGAGAATTACTGAAGTGGAATACTGGAGTGGAGTACTGGAGTGGAGTACTGGAGTGGAGTACTGGAGTGGAGAAGTACTGGAGTGGGGTACTGGAGTGGAGTACTGGAGTGGAGTACTGGAGTGGAGTACTGGAGTGAAGTACTGGAGTGGAGTACCGGAGTAGAGAAGTACTGGAGTGGAGTGCTGGAGTAGAGAAGTACTGGAGTGGAGTACCGGAGTAGAGAAGTACTGGAGGGGAATACTGGAGTGGAGTACTGGAGTGGAGAAGTACTGGAGTGGAGTACTGGAGTGGAGTACTAAAGTGGAGAAGTACTGGAGTGGAGTACCGGAGTAGAGAAGTACTGGAGTGGAGTACTGGAGTGGAGTATTGGAGTGGAGTACCGGAGTAGAGAAGTACTGGAGTGGAGTACTGGAGTAGAGAAGTACTGGAGTGGAATACTGGAGTGGACTACTGGAGTGGAGTACTGGAGTGGAGAAGTACTGGAGTGGAGTACTGGAGTGGAGTACTGGAGTGGAGTACCGGAGTAGAGAAGTACTGGAGTGGAGTACTGGAGTAGAGAAGTACTGGAGTGGAGTACTGGAGTGGAGAAGTACTGGAGTGGAGTACTGGAGTGGAGAAGTACTGGAGTGGAGTACTGGAGTAGAGAAGTACTAGAGTGGAGTACTGGAGTGGAGTACTGGAGTGGAGTACTGGAGTGGAGTACTGGAGTGGAGTACCGGAGTAGAGAAGTACTGGAGTGGAGTACTGGAGTAGAGAAGTAATGGAGTGGAGTACTGGAGTGGAGTACTGGAGTGGAGTACTGGAGTGGAGTACTGGAGTGGAGCACTGGAGTAGAGAAGTTCTGGAGTGGAGTACTGGAGTAGAGAAGTACTGGAGTGGAGTACTGGAGTAGAGAAGTATTGGAGTGGAGTACTGTAGTGGAGAAGTACTGGAGTGGAGTACTGGAGTGGAGAAGTACTGGAGTGGAGTACTGGAGTAGAGAAGTACTGGAGTGGAATACTGGAGTGGAGTACTGGAATGGAGTACTGGAGTGGAGTACTGGAGTGGAGTACTGGAGTGGAGTACCGGAGTAGAGAAGTACTGGAGTGGAATACTGGAGTGGAGTACTGGAGTGGAGTACTGGAGTAGAGAAGTACTGGAGTGGAGTACTGGAGTAGAGAAGTACTGGAGTGGAGTACTGGAGTGGAGTACTGGAGTGGAGCACTGGAGTAGATAAGTACTGGAGTGGAGTACCGGAGTAGAGAAGTACTGGAGTGGAGTACTGGAGTGGAGTACTGGAATGGAGTATTGGAGTGAAGTACTGGAGTGGAGTACTGGAGTGGAGTACTGGAGTGGAGTACTGGAGTGGAGTATTGGAGTGAAGTACTGGAGTTGAGTACTGGAATGAAGTACTGGAGTGGAGTACCGGAGTGGAGTACCGGAGTGGAGAAGTACTGGAGTGGAGTACTGGAGTAGAGAAGTACTGGAGTGGAATACTGGAGTTGAGTACTGGAGTGGAGTACTGGAGTGTAGAAGTACTGGAGTGGAGTACTGGAGTGGAGTACTGGAGTGGAGTACTGGAGTGGAGTACTGGAGTGGAGTACTGGAATGGAGTACTGGAGTGGAGTACTGGAGTGGAGTACTGGAGTGGAGTACTGGAGTGAAGAAGTACTGGAGTGGAGTACTGGAGTGGAGTACTGGAGTGGAGTACTGGAGTGGAGTACTGGAGTGGAGTACTGGAGTGGAGAAGTACTGGATTGGAGTACTGGAGTGGAGTACTGGAGTGGAGTACCGGAGTAGAGAAGTACTGGAGTGGAGTACTGGAGTAGAGAAGTACTGGAGTGGAGTAATGGAGTAGAGAAGTACTGGAGTGAAGTACTGGAGTAGAGAAGTACTGGAGTGGAGTACTGGCATGGAGAAGTACTGGAGTGGAGTACTGGAGTGGAGTACTGGAGTGGAGTACCGGAGTAGAGAAGTACTGGAGTGGAGTACTGGAGTGGAGAAGTACTGGAGTGGAGTACTGGAGTAGAGAAGTATTGGAGTGAATACTGGAGTGGAGTACTGGAGTGGAGTACTGGAGTGAAGTACTGGAGTGGAGTACCGGAGTAGATAAGTACTGGAGTGGAGTACTGGAGTGGAGAAGTACTGGAGTGGAGTACCGGAGTAGATAAGTACTGGAGTGGAGTACTGGAGTGGAGAAGTACTTGAGTGGAGCACTGGAGTGGAGAAGTACTGGAGTGGAGTACCGGAGTAGAGAAGTACTGGAGTGGAGTACTGGAGTGGAGTACTGGAGTGGAGTACTGGAGTAGAGTCCTGGAGTGGAGTACTGGAGTGGAGTACTGGAGTGGAGCACTGGAGTGGAGAAGTACTGGAGTGGAGTACTGGAGTGGAGTACTGGAGTGGAGGACTGGAGTGGAGGACTGGAGTGGAGTACTGGAGTGGAGTGCTGGAATGGATTACCGGAGTAGAGAAGTACTGGAGTGGAGTACCGGAGTAGAGAAGTACTGGAGTGGAGTACCGGAGTAGAGAAGTACTGGAGTGGAGTACTGGAGTGGAGAAGTACTGGAGTGGAGTACTGGAGTAGATAAGTACTGGAGTGGAGTACCGGAGTAGAGAAGTACTGGAGTGGAGTACTGGAGTGGAGTACTGGAATGGAGTATTGGAGTGAAGTACTGGAGTGGAGTACTGGAGTGGAGTACTGGAGTGGAGTACTGGAGTGGAGTATTGGAGTGAAGTACTGGAGTGGAGTACTGGAATGAAGTACTGGAGTGGAGTACCGGAGTGGAGTACTGGAGTGGAGAAGTACTGGAGTGGAGTACTGGAGTAGAGAAGTACTGGAGTGGAATACTGGAGTTGAGTACTGGAGTGGAGTACTGGAGTGTAGAAGTACTGGAGTGGAGTACTGGAGTGGAGAAGTACTGGAGTGGAGTACTGGAGTGGAGTACTGGAGTGGAGTACTGAAGTGGAGTACTGGAGTGGAGTACTGGAGTGGAGTACTGGAGTGGAGTACTGGAGTGGAGTACTGGAGTGGAGTACTGGAGTGGAGTACTGGAGTGAAGAAGTACTGGAGTGGAGTACTGGAGTGGAGTACTGGAGTGGAGTACTGGAGTGAAGTACTGGAGTGGAGTACCGGAGTAGAGAAGTACTGGAGTGGAGTACTGGAGTGGAGTATTGGAGTGGAGTACCGGAGTGGAGTATCGGAGTAGAGAAGTACTGGAGTGGAGTACTGGAGTGGAGAAGTACTGGAGTGGAGTACCGGAGTAGAGAAGTACTGGAGTGGAGTACTGAAGTGGAGTACTGGAGTGGAGTACTGGAGTGGAGTATTGGAGTGAAGTACTGGAGTGGAGTACTGGAGTGGAGTACTGGAGTGGAGTACTGGAGTGGAGTACCGGAGTAGAGAAGTACTGGAGTGGAGTACCGGAGTAGAGAAGTACTGGAGTGGAGTACTGGAGTGGAGAAGTACTGGAGTGGAGTACTGGAGTGGAGTACTGGAGTGGAGTACTGGAGTAGAGTACTGGAGTGAAGTACTGGAGTGGAGTACCGGAGTAGAGAAGTACTGGAGTGGAGTGCTGGAGTAGAGAAGTACTGGAGTGGAGTACTGGAGTAGAGAATTACTAGAGTGGACTACTGGAGTGGAGTACTGGAGTGGAGTACTGGAGTGGAGTACTGGAGTGGAGAAGTACTGGAGTGGAGTACTGGAGTGGAGTACTGGAGTGGAGTACTGGAGTGGAGTACTGGAGTGAAGTACTGGAGTGGAGTACCGGAGTAGAGAAGTACTGGAGTGGAGTACTGGAGTAGAGAATTACTGAAGTGGAATACTGGAGTGGAGTACTGGAGTGGAGTACTGGAGTGGAGTACTGGAGTGGAGTACTGGAGTGGAGAAGTACTGGAGTGGAGTACTGGAGTGGAGTACTGGAGTGGAGTACTGGAGTGGAGTACTGGAGTGAAGTACTGGAGTGGAGTACCGGAGTAGAGAAGTACTGGAGTGGAGTGCTGGAGTAGAGAAGTACTGGAGTGGAGTACCGGAGTAGAGAAGTACTGGAGGGGAATACTGGAGTGGAGTACTGGAGTGGAGAAGTACTGGAGTGGAGTACTGAAGTGGAGTACTAAAGTGGAGAAGTACTGGAGTGGAGTACCGGAGTAGAGAAGTACTGGAGTGGAGTACTGGAGTGGAGTATTGGAGTGGAGTACCGGAGTAGAGAAGTACTGGAGTGGAGTACTGGAGTAGAGAAGTACTGGAGTGGAATACTGGAGTGGACTACTGGAATGGAGTACTGGAGTGGAGTACTGGAGTGGAGTACTGGAGTGGAGTACTGTAGTGGAGAAGTACTGGAGTGGAGTACCGGAGTAGAGAAGTACTGGAGTGGAGTACTGAAGTGGAGTACTGGAGTGGAGTACTGGAGTGAAGTACTGGAGTGGAGTACTATAGTAGAGAAGTACTGAAGTGGAGTACTGGAGTGGAGAAGTACTGGAGTGGAATACTGGAGTGGAGTACTGGAGTGGAGTACTGGAGTGGAGTACTGGAGTAGATAAGTACTGGAGTGGAGCACTGGAGTGGAGAAGTACTGGAGTGGAATACTGGAGTGGAGTACTGGAGTGGAGTACTGGAGTGGTGTACTGGAGTGGAGTACTGGAGTAGATAAGTACTGGAGTGGAGCACTGGAGTGGAGAAGTACTGGAGTGGAGTACTGGAGTGGAGAAGTACTGAAGTGGAGTACTGGAGTAGAGAAGTACTGGAGTGGAATACTGGAGTGGAGTTCTGGGGTGGAGTACTGGAGTGGAGTACCGGAGTAGAGAAGTACTGGAGTGGAGAAGTAGTGGAGTACTGGAGTGGAGTACTGGAGTGGAATACCGGAGTAGAGAAGTACTGGAGTGGAGTACTGGAGTGGAGAAGTACTGGAGTGGAGTACTGGAGTAGAGAAGTACTGGAGTGGAATACTGGAGTGGAGTACTGGAGTGGAGTACTGGAGTGGAGTACCGGAGTAGAGAAGAACTGGAGTGGAGTACTGGAGTGGAGAAGTACTGGAGTGGAATACTGGAGTGGAGTACTGGAGTAGAGAAGTACTGGAGTGGAGTACTGGAGTGGAGAAGTACTGGAGTGGAGTACTGGAGTAGAGAAGTACTGGAGTGGAATACTGGAGTGGAGTAATGGAGTGGAGTACTGGAGTGGAGTACCGGAGTGGAGAAGTACTGGAGTGGAGTACTGGAGTGGAGAAGTACTAAAGTGGAGTACTGGAGTGGAGTACTGGAGTGGAGTACTGGAGTGGAGTACCGGAGTAGAGAAGTACTGGAGTGGAGTACTGGAGTGGAGCAGTACTGGAGTGGATTACTGGAGTAGAGAAGTACTGGAGTGGGGTGCTGGAGTAGAGAAGTATTGGAGTGGAGTACTGGAGTGGAGAAGTACTGGAGTGGAGCACTGGAGTGGAGTACTGCAGTGGAGTACCGGAGTAGAGAAGTACTGGAGTGGAGTACCGGAGTGGAGAAGTACTGGAGTGGAGTACTGGAGTAGAGAAGTACTGGAGTGGAGTACCGGAGTGGAGTGCTGGAGTGGAGTACTGGAGTAGAGAAGTACTGGAGTGGAGTACCGGAGTGGAGTGCCGGAGTGGAGTACTGGAGTAGAGAAGTACTGGAATGGAGTACCGGAGTAGATAAGTACTGGAGTGGAGTACTGGAGTAGAGAAGTACTGGAGTGGAGTACCGGAGTGGAGTGCAGGAGTGGAGTACTGGAGTAGAGAAGTACTGGAATGGAGTACCGGAGTAGATAAGTACTGGAGTGGAGTACTGGAGTGGAGTATTGGAGTGGAGTACTGGAGTGGAGTACTGGAGTGGAGAAGTACTGGAATGGAGTACCGGAGTAGATAAGTACTGGAGTGGAGTACTGGAGTGGAGTACTGGAGTGGAGCACTGGAGTGGAGAAGTACTGGAGTGGAGTACCGGAGTAGAGAAGTACTGGAGTGGAGTACCGGAGTGGAGTGCTGGAGTGGAGTACTGGAGTGGAGAAGTACTGGAATGGAGTACCGGAGTAGAGAAGTACTGGAGTGGAGTGCTGGAGTAGAGAAGTACTGGAGTGGAGTACTAAAGTAGATAAATACTGGAGTGGAGTACCGGAGTAGAGAAGTACTGGCATGGAGTAACGGAGTAGATAAGTACTGGAGTGGAGTACTGGAGTAGAGAAGTACTGGAGTGGAGCACCGGAGTGGAGTACTGGAGTGGAGTACTGGAGTGGAGAAGTACTGGAGTGGAGTACTGGAGTGGAGTACTGGAGTAGAGAAGTACTGGAGTGGAGTACTGGAGTGGAGAAGTACTGGAGTGGAGTACTGGAGTGGAGTACCGGAGTAGAGAAGTACTGGAGTGGAGTACCGGAGTGGAGTTCTGGAGTGGAGTACTGGAGTGGGGAAGTACTGGAATGGAGTACCGGATTAGAGAAGTACTGGAGTGGAATACTGGAGTAGAGAAGTACGGGAGTGGAGTACCGGAGTGGAGTGCTGGAGTGGAGTACTGGAGTAGAGAAGTACTGGAGTGGAGTACTGGAGTAGAGAAGTACTGGAATGGAGTAACGGAGTAGATAAGTACTGGAGTGGAGTACTGGAGTGGAGAAGTACTGGAGTGGAGTACTGGAGTAGAGAAGTACTGGAGTGGAGTACCGGAGTGGAGTGCTGGAGTGGAGTACTGGAGTGGAGAAGTACTGGAGTGGAGTACTGGAGTGGAGTACTGGAGTAGATAAGTACTGGAGTGGAGTACTGGAGTGGAGAAGTACTGGAGTGGAGTATTGGAGTGGAGTACCGGAGTAGAGAAGTACTGGAGTGGAGTACTGGAGTGGAGAAGTACTGGAGTGGAGCAGTACTGGAATGGAGTACCGGATTAGAGAAGTACTGGAGTGGAATACTGGAGTAGAGAAGTACTGGAGTGGAGTACCGGAGTGGAGTGCTGGAGTGAAGTACTGGAGTAGAGAAGTTCTGGAGTGGAGTACTGGAGTAGAGAAGTACTGGAATGGAGTACCGGAGTAGATAAGTACTGGAGTGGAGTACTGGAGTGAAGAAGTACTGGAGTGGAGTACTGGAGTAGAGAAGTACTGGAGTGGAGTACCGGAGTGGAGTGCTGGAGTGGAGTACTGGAGTGGAGAAGTACTGGAGTGGAGTACTGGAGTGGAGTACTGGAGTAGATAAGTACTGGAGTGGAGTACTGGAGTGGAGAAGTACTGGAGTGGAGTATTGGAGTGGAGTACTGGAGTAGAGAAGTACTGGAGTGGAGTACTGGAGTAGATGAGTACTGGAGTGGAGTACTGGAGTGGAGAAGTACTGGAGTGGAGTACTGGAGTGGAGTACCGGAGTAGAGAAGTACTGGAGTGGAGTACTGGAGTGGAGAAGTACTGGAGTAGAGTACCGGAGTAGAGAAGTACTGGAGTGGAGTACTGGAGTAGAGAAGTATTGAAGTGGAGTACCGGAGTAGAGAAGTACTGGAGTGGAGTACTAGAGTGGAGTACTGTAGTGGAGTACTGGAGTGGAGTACTGGAGTGGAGTACTGGAGTGGAGTACTGGAGTGGAGTACTGGAGTGGAGTACCGGAGTAGATAAGTACTGGAGTGGAGTACTGGAGTGGAGTACTGGAGTGGAGTACTGGAGTAGAGTACTGGAGTGGAGTACTGGGATGGAGTACTGGAGTGGAGTACTGGAGTGGAGAAGTACTGGAGTGGAGTACTGGAGTGGAGTACTGGAGTGGAGTACTGGAGTGGAGTACTGGAGTGGAGTATTGGAGTGGAGAAGTACTGGAGTGGAGTACCGGAGGTGAGAAGTACTGGAGTGGAGTATTGGAGTGGAGAAGTACTGGAGTGGAGTACTGGAGTGGAGCACTGGAGTGGAGTACCGGAGTAGAGAAGTACTGGAGTGGAGTACCGGAGTAGAGAAGTACTGGAGTGGAGTACAGGAGTAGAGAAGTACTGGAGTGGAGTACCGGAGTAGAGAAGTACTGGAGTGGAGTACCGGAGTAGAGAAGTACTGGAGTGGAGTACTGGAGTGGAGTACTGGAGTGGAGTATTGGAGTGGAGTACTGGAGTAGAGAAGTACCGGAGTAGAGCAGTACTGGAGTGGAGTACTGGAGTAGAGAAGTACTGGGGTGGAGTACCGGAGTAGAGAAGTACTGGAGTGGAGTACTGGAGTGGAGTACTGGAGTGGAGTACTGGAGTGGAGTACTGAAGTGGAGTACTGGAGTGGAGTACTGGAGTGGAGTACTGGAGTAGAGAAGTACTGGGGTGGAGTACTGGAGTGGAGTACTGGAGTGGAGTACTGGAGTGGAGTACTGGAGTGGAGTACCGGAGTAGAGAAGTACTGGAGTGGATTTCTGGAGTGGAGTACTAGAGTGGAGTACTGGAGTAGAGAAGTACTGGAGTAGAGAAGTACTGGAATGGAGTACTGGAGTACAGAAGTACTGGAGTGGAGAAGTACTGGAGTGGAGTACTGGAGTGGAGTACTGGAGTAGAGTACCGGAGTAGAGAATTACTGGAGTGGAGTACCAGCGTAGAGAAGTACTGTAGTGGAGTACCGGAGTAGAGAAGTACTGGAGTGGAGTACTGGAGTGGAGAAGTACTGGAGTGGAGTACTGGAGTGGAGTACTGGAGTGGAGTACTGGATTGGAGAAGTACTGGAGTGAGTACCGGAGT
This sequence comes from Chirona hameri, assembly GCA_036785665.1. Lineage (NCBI taxonomy): Eukaryota > Metazoa > Arthropoda > Thecostraca > Balanomorpha > Balanidae > Chirona > Chirona hameri. The sequence goes on from JAXIVJ010016226.1 coordinate 24,234, forward strand.
AGAGAAGTACTAAAGTGGAGTACTGGATTGGAGAAGTACTGGAGTGGAGTACTGGAGTAGAGAAGTACTGGAGTGGAGTGCTGTAGTGGAGTACTGGAGTGGAGAAGTACTGGAGTGGAGTACTGGAGTGGAGTACTGGAGTAGATAAGTACTGGAGTGGAGTACTGGAGTGGAGAAGTACTGGAGTGGAGTACTGGGGTGGAGTACCGGAGTAGAGAAGTACTGGAGTGGAGTACTGGAGTAGATAAGTACTGGAGTGGAGTACCGGAGTAGAGAAGTACTGGAGTGGAGTACTGGAGTGGAGTACTGGAGTGGAGTACCGGAGTAGAGAAGTACTGGAGTGGAGTACTGGAGTGGAAAAGTACTGGAGTGGAGTACTGGAGTTGAGAAGTACTGGAGTGGAGTGCTGGAGTGGAGTACTGGAGTGGAGAAGTACTGGAGTGGAGAAGTACTGGAGTGGAGTACTGGAGTGGAGTACTGGAGTAGATAAGTACTGGAGTGGAGTACTGGAGTGGAGAAGTGCTGGAGTGGAGTACTGGAGTGGAGTACCGGAGTAGAGAAGTACTGGAGTGGAGTACTGGAGTGGAGAAGTACTGGAGTGGAGTACTGGAGTAGAGAAGAACTGGAGTAGAGAAGTACTGGAGTGGAATACTGGAGTGGAGTACTGGAGTGAAGTACTGGAGTGGAGTACTGGAGTGTAGTACCGGAGTAGAGAAGTACTGGAGTGGAGTACTGGAGTGGAGAAGTACTGGAATGGAGTACTGGAGAATAGAAGTACTGGAGTGGAGTACTGGAGTGGAGTGCTGGAGTGGAGTACTGGAGTGGAGAAGTACTGGAGTGGAGTACTGGAGTGGAGTACTGGAGTGGAGAAGTACTGGAGTGGAGTACTGGAGTAGAGAAGTACTGGAGTGGAGTACTGGAGTAGAGAAGTACTGGAGTGGAGTACTGGAGTAGAGAAGTACTGGAGTGGAGTACCGGAGTAGAGAAGTACTGGAGTGGTGTACCGGAGTAGAGAAGTACTGGAGTGGAGTACTGGAGTGGAGAAGTACTGGAGTGGAGTACTGGAGTGGAGTACTGGAGTAGAGTACCGGAGTAGAGAAGTACTGGAGTGGAGTACCGGAGTAGAGAAGTACTGGAGTGGTGTACCGGAGTAGAGAAGTACTGGAGTGGAGTACTGGAGTGGAGAAGTACTGGAGTGGAGTACTGGAGTGGAGTATTGGAGTGGAGTACTGGAGTGGAGAAGTACTGGAGTGGAGTACCGGAGTAGAGAAGTACTAAAGTGGAGTACTGGAGTGGAGAAGTACTGGAGTGGAGTACTGGAGTAGAGAAGTTCTGGAGTGGAGTGCTGGAGTGGAGTACTGGAGTGGAGAAGTACTGGAGTGGAGTACTGGAGTGGAGTACTGGAGTGGAGTACTGGAGTGGAGTACTGGAGTGGAGTACTGGAGTGGAGTACCGGAGTAGAGAAGTACTGGAGTGGAGTACTGGGGTGGAGAAGTACTGGAGTGGAGTACTAGAGTAGAGAAGTACTGGAGTGGAGGAGTGCTGGAGTGGAGTACTGGAGTGGAGAAGTACTGGAGTGGAGTACTGGAGTGGAGTACTGGAGTAGATAAGTACTGGAGTGGAGTACTGGAGTGGAGAAGTGCTGGAGTGGAGTACTGGAGTGGAGTACCGGAGTAGAGAAGTACTGGAGTGGAGTACTGGAGTGGAGAAGTACTGGAGTGGAGTACTGGAGTAGATAAGTCCTGGAGTGGAATACTGGAGTGGAGTATTGGAGTGAAGTACTGGAGTGGAGTACCGGAGTAGAGAAGTACTGGAGTGGAGTACTGGAGTCGAGTACTGGAGTGGAGTACTGGAGTGGAGTACTGGAGTGGAGTACTGGAGTGGAGTACTGGAGTGGAGTACCGGAGTAGAGAAGTACTGGAGTGGAGTATTGGAGTGGAGAAGTACTGGAGTGGAGTACTAGAGTAGAGAAGTACTGGAGTGGAGTGCTGGAGTGGAGTACTGGAGTGGAGAAGTACTGGAGTGGAGTACTGGGGTGGAGTACTGGAGTAGATAAGTACTGGAGTGGAGTACTGGAGTGGAGAAGTGCTGGAGTGGAGTACTGGAGTGGAGTACCGGAGTAGAGAAGTACTGGAGTGGAGAAGTACTGGAGTGGAGTACTGGAGTAGAGAAGTACTGGAGTAGAGAAGTACTGGAGTGGAATACTGGAGTGGAGTACTGGAGTGAAGTACTGGAATGGAGTACTTGAGTGGAGTACCGGAGTAGAGAAGTACTGGAGTGGAGTACTGGAGTGGAGAAGTACTGGAGTGGAGTACTGGAGTAGAGAAGTACTGGAGTGGAGTACTGGAGTGGAGTGCTGGAGTGGAGTACTGGAGTGGAGAAGTACTGGAGTGGAGTACTGGAGTAGAAAAGTACTGGAGTGGAGTACTGGAGTGGAGTACTGGAGTGGAGTACTGGAGTGGAGTACTGGAGTGGAGTACTTGAGTGGAGTACCGGAGTAGAGAAGTACTGGAGTGGAGTACTGGAGTGGAGAAGTACTGGAGTGGAGTACTGGAGTAGAGAAGTACTGGAGTGGAGTACTGGAGTGGAGTGCTGGAGTGGAGTACTGGAGTGGAGAAGTACTGGAGTGGAGTACTGGAGTAGAAAAGTACTGGAGTGGAGTACTGGAGTGGAGTACTGGAGTGGAGTACTGGAGTGGAGTACTGGAGTGGAGTACTGGAGTGGAGTACTGGAGTGGAGTACTGGATTGGAGTACTGGAGTAGAGAAGTACCGGAGTAGAGAAGTACTGGAGTGGAGTACTGGAGTAGAGAAGTACTGGAGTGGAGTACCGGAGTAGAGAAGTACTGGAGTGGAGTACTGGAGTGGAGTACTGGAGTGGAGTACTGGAGTGGAGTACTGGAGTGGAGTACTGGAGTGGAGTACTGGAGTGGAGTACTGGAGTAGAGAAGTACTGGAGTGGAGTACTGGAGTGGAGTACTGGAGTGGAGTACTGGAGTGGAGTACTGGAGTGGAGTACTGGAGTGGAGTACTGGAGTGGAGAAGTACTGGAATGGAGTACTGGAGTAGAGAAGTACTGGAGTGAAGAAGTACTGGAGTGGAGTACTGGAGTGGAGTACTGGAGTAGAGTACCGGAGTAGAGAAGTACTGGGGTGGAGTACCGGAGTAGAGAAGTACTGGAGTGGAGTACCGGAATAGAGAAGTACTGGAGTGGAGTACCGGAGTAGAGAAGTACTGGAGTGGAGTACCGGAGTAGAGAAGTACTGGAGTGGAGTACTGGATTGGAGAAGTACTGGAGTGGAGTACTGGAGTGGAGTACTGGAGTGGAGTACTGGGGTGGAAAAGTTTTGGAGTGGAGTACCGGAGTAGAGAAGTACTAAAGTGGAGTACTGGAGTGGAGAAGTACTGGAGTGGAGTACTGGAGTAGAGAAGTACTGGAGTGGAGTGCTGGAGTGGAGTACTGGAGTGGAGAAGTACTGGAGTGGAGTACTGGAGTGGAGTACTGGAGTAGATAATTACTGGAGTTGAGTACTGGAGTGGAGAGGTACTGGAGTTGAGTACTGGAGTGGAGTACTGGAGTAGAGAAGTACTGGAGTGGAGTACTGGAGTAGATAAGTACTGGAGTGGAGTACCGGAGTAGAGAAGTACTGGAGTGGAGTACTGGAGTGGAGTACTGGAGTGGAGTACTGGAGTGGAGTACTGGAGTGGAGTACTAGAGTGGAGTACTGGATTGGAGAAGTACTGGAGTGGAGTACTGGAGTAGAGAAGTACTGGAGTGGAGAGCTGGAGTGGAGTACTGGAGTGGAGAAGTACTGGAGTGGAGTACTGGAGTGGAGTACTGGAGTAGATAAGTACTGGATTGGAGTACTGGAGTGGAGAAGTGCTGGAGTAGAGTACTGGAGTGGAGTACCGGAGTAGAGAAGTACTGGAGTGGAGTACTGGAGTGGAGAAGTACTGGAGTGGAGTACTGGAGTAGAGAAGAACTGGAGTAGAGAAGTCTGAAAGAACTGGACTGACTACTGAGCCGGTGGTAACGGCCAGCTGAGTGAGAAATGAGCCGGTGGTAACGGCCAGCTGAGAAAGAATTGAGCCGGTGGTAACGGCCAGCTGAGAGATAACTGAGCCGGTGGTAACAGCCAGCTGAGAGAGAACTGAGCCGGTGGTAACGGCCAGTGGTAACGGCCAGCTGAGTGAGAACTGAGCCGGTGGTAACGGCCAGCTGAGAGAGAATTGAGCCGGTGGTAACGGCCAGCTGATAAAGAATTGAGCCGGTGGTAACGGCCAGCTGAGAGAGAACTGAGCCGGTGGTAACGGCCAGTGGTAACGGCCACCTGAGTGAGAACTGAGCCGGTGGTAACGGCCAGCTGAGAGAGAACTGAGCCGGTGGTAACGGCCAGCTGAATGCGAACTGAGCCGATGGTAACGGCGCGAGGGCGGGGTGGACGCGCTGACGGCGTAAATACAAGGGCACGCTGACGAGTCAGTCTGTATTTGTGACACGCAGACGAATCAGTCCGTATTTTTGACACGCTGACGAATCAGTCCGTATTTCTGACACGCTGACGAATCAGTCCGTATTTCTGACACGCAGACGAATCAGTCCGTATTTGTGACACCCAGACGAATCAGTCCGTATTTGTGACACGCAGACAAATCAGTCCGTATTTGTGCACGTTTGTTTCGTCGTCTGTACCGACCTTCGCTCCAGTAAATTCAATGGAACATTCCATGAACACACACAATTTCGTAATGTTCAAAAGCAAAACAAAATACTTATTTTCAGATCCTATCAAGTCATTAAAAGAACATATGTGACAACAAGGTGTGCGATGCATGTCTGCACCAAATTTGAAGTCGATATCCTAAAGAAGACAGGCTCGTCGTATTTGAAGGACAACAATATTATTTCATCATGTGTGCAAGGACAATGTATTGTTTCTATCCTTTCAGTTTATTTTTCTGTCTTTTCAGTGCATTATTCTGTCTTTTCAGTGCATTGTTCCTTTCCCGACAAGATGGCGTCGGGCGAGAGCAGCATGAAAGAAGTGCTGACACAGAAGGCGCACGAGTTGTTCGCGCTCTGCGACAGAGAGAGCAAAGGATTCATCGGAAAGAGGGACATGCAGGTAAGAAAAGGCAATTCTAACGGACAGAAACACAAGATTGCCAAGATACAGGATTGCAGATCGGCTTGATGTTTCATTCTGGTAAAGGGAAAAGTGACTTTTTGCGT
>JAXIVJ010016227.1:0-29461 GCA_036785665.1 Chirona hameri
GCTTAACCCTCGCCTGGATAGGGCAAAATCACTACGTGTTCGGGTATGGGGGGGGGGGGGGGGGGAGGACGGCCCCTCCCCTTAGCGGTTCGCCCCTAATTGAGCTAGAGCTTCGATATAAAGACGAGGTTGTTGCTTGTGACGAGAGGAAGCCGTTGATATCCGATTTTAAAGTCTTGGATCATTAGGTGACCTCTGAGGTCATGTCAATTACCAAAAAGTCATCAGAATTGTAAATGCGTATAAATTGAATTTTATCGAGCTAGAATCGTGAATGAGCATATCATAATGCTAGGTGCCAGATCGTAATCAGCGTCACAAAATGTCCTACAAACTGCCAAATAAAAAAAGGTAATGTCAGGTCATCTGAGGTCAGTGACCTCGTTGACCTGTGGAAGCGCATGACCCCAGTGGAACATATAATTATGTAAAATGGATCCCAAATTTGAAATCAGCGTCACAAAATGTCCTAGAAACCGCAAAAGCCCAAACAAGTAATCTGAGGTCATCAGGGGTCAATGACCTCAGTTGACCTCTGAAAAGGTCAATCGAGGTCACAATCTCAATGGAAACCACAACTGTCACCTGAAACACCTGTGCATATGCTCCTGAACAATAAACACTCGGAAACTGCACAAGTTACAAGCATCGATACTGCGGGACGCCAGTTGCGCCTGACATGACCTCGATAAACTAGTCATAGGTCACGGGTCATGTGGGTTAGAAATTTAAAATTGTCAGAGTAAGTGGACATTTTTCAAAAGTAGGGTACTGAAAGTTTCATTGCAATCGGTTGGAAATTACGCGAGTTATTGCAGAAAAAACGGAGGGGGTGGCAACCACCCCCCTCCCCCTCTACCCGGGTGAGGGTTAATTCAAGATATGCTTTTAAGAAAGCAAAATATTTAAAAGCATAGACTTGCAACCTAACTACCTAAATTGCTTATCTAACGGCGACCACTTCAAATTGCCGGTCGTCAACACCCGTCAAAAGACCGCAAAACGCTCGAAAGCGCAGCTGAGGCGACGGGGCTGGCCACGACTGGACAGAGCACCAGTGACGTCATCGCTAATGCTTAGCCGCTAGGCAGCCGATACATGGGGAATCCCGCGATGACACCCCATGGCTTTCTGTCGTAGCGAGTGGCCGTATAAGAGCAGCGAGTTTCTGTCTGAATTTTTATATTTTAAGTGATAGATAAACCTATCGTTGAAATACTGGCATCGTACAAAATAGTCAGAGCTACTGTGTGTTTGATTGTGCGTTTATATTTCAAGAAAGACGAGAGAAGTTTGATTGTAATTTCACAACAGTGGAGCTATTGAGAAGATTCACGCAAATGCTGGTACCTATTTTTAGAATCTATGTGTGTCGTAATTTGGTTGGTGTTGAGGCTATAGCCAGTAATACACAAAATTAAACGTATTTTGAACGCCTGGACTCTGCGCGATCTCACACTGAAAGGCACCACCACAGTTGCAAAATCACTCGCTATTTCCCAGTTAACGTATCTGATGACATGCGGCCAGGTAGAGCAGGCTGATCTGTCGTTGGTGCAAAGCTTAATAATGAAGTTCATCTGGCGAGGTCGACCACCCAAGGTTTTAAAAAAAATCCTCACACAGGGGATTGACGAAGGGGGACTGAAAGCGCCAGACATCTTTATGATTTACCGAGCATGTAGAGCGTCATGGGCAAAAAGAATGATTACAGCAAATCATGCTGGATTTGTTAAAATACTTATTGCCAGGATTAAACCACTCTTGCTAGAAGATATGCTCAAAATGAATTTTGACAAGCGATTGGCGGACATGCTGCCTGTTCCCGAATTTGATAGGAACGCGCTGATGCAGTTTCGGGAACTTTGTCCAGTGCCGGAACCTAGGACAGGAAAGGAGGTGCGAGCTCAGAGCATTTGGCACAAAAAAAACAATAACTGTAGACGGCAGGCCAATATTTCATCGCAGGCTCTATCGTGAAGGCGTTGCATACATTAACGACTTGGTCGATGACACGGGACGCTTGTTATCATACCGAGCGTTTAGCGAGATTAATCCAACCAGTCGCGTAAATTACGTCACATATCTGGGCTGGCGCGCAGCGATCCCACAACAATGGAAATTTTTGGCCCGCGACGGGGGTGCGCCATTAACGGAAGAGGAAAGGAGTGAACCGGCCAGCATTAGCTACAAGGGAAAGCATATCGTCATACAACAGTTAACATGCAAGCATATGTATAGCATAGGACTACCAAGCAACACACCAACAACGCAACTGAGATGGGTCCAGGAAGATATATACTTTGGGGAAAATTGGACCAGTATATACAGGCTTCCATTCCTAGTTACAGAATCCACTAGGTTACAAACACTCCAGTACAGAATAACACATAGATTTTTCCCAACACGCAGATTCCTATATTCAAGGAGAGTCGTCGATGACCCATTTTGCGATGAGTGTGGTATTGTTGAGTCTGAGGGATACTGCTTTTTCGAATGTCATGGAGTACAAGTCTTTTGGACAGAATTATTTGGTAAATTGAATTGCAAATTGTCCAGGAGAAACCGCGTAGGTTTAACGCTCCGCAATGTGTTGTTTGGCATGCCAGGCAAGCCAGCAGTGGTTAACCTCATCATATTAGCTGGAAAACAATTTATTGCCAATCAGAGACGCAGAGAGGGGAGGGTAACATATGCAGGATTTTATGCATTCCTCGGTAAAATCTTCGAAGTTGAAAAAGAGATCGCCTTTAAAAATGAGACATTGCAGCAACTCGGTACCAAATGGGAGCCTTTTCTATCAGCTGATGTTACTTTGAGTATCTGAAGTGAGGTGGCGGGTGGCTTCTTCGAGCTGGTTTCGGGGATTGAAGTAGTTCCGAAATAGGAGTGGCCGATTGCCATCTTCCTGCCTGTTTGTGTGTTGTTTGTTTGTTGCCTGTTTGTTGATGCAAATGGAAATGGAAATGTGAAAAGGATGTAAAGAATAGGATAGACCCCGCCCTTTCCCCACCCGGGCTAACCCGGGACCGGCCCTCAGCATGTGCTGCAGGGCCGGCCGGGCGTGCGGGACGCCGGCCCCGCTGGCCGACGGCTCGCACGCCCGGCCGGTGGCGAGGGGGCGCCGCTTCGCGAACGGGAGCCGCTGAAAAACGCGAGGCGGCGCGGGCGGGGGTCGCCTATGATCGCCTAACGCCTGCTGTACTGTATTTTACTGTATCGCTGTACTGTATTTGTTTAATAAAAAAATGTCTCGGAAAAAACATTAATTGCAGTAAAAAATACATAAACTCTGATTCATACTTCTGCTTTCTTTGTAAAATAGTTACCTTATTTTCATTATATTTTATAGAACCACAACCAAGCAAGCATTTTCATTAAACAAATATATGAAACACCTGGTCTGTATTAACACACTGGTTATTTATTCGACACTGATTGAATCGATTGGAATCGTTCAATCAAAATTAATTGAATCAAAACAATTGATGCACCACCAGAGGCCAATTTCACAAAGCAAACAAGTTTGTAATTACAAAGAATTTCTTTGTTATTACAAATAATTGGTACACATGTTTGTAGTTTGGATTTCACAAAACCCCAGGGCAGTAAATCTCAACTTACTATTAACAAACTTGTTTACAAAGATATTGTTTTTTTTTTAAATCTGTAACAATGTTTTAATGATCATATATAATATATATGCATGTTTTCATTTGTATTGATTTGACAAGCTCACCTCATATTTAAATGTTGAATCAAACATGAATCGATTGAAATATTTGTTTTGATTCTTTGAATCGGAAGGAATCAATTCTCAAAATTGTGTGTGAATCAAATGGTGATTGAATCATTCAGATTTCAAAATGAATCAGGATTGCAAGTAAACAAGGATGATCAATAACATGGCAGCAATGCTTATTTTATGTATACAAGGCGAGAATAAGGTAAGCTTTAAGCGAGAATAAGGTAAGCGAGAATAAGCTTTCACCGTTACGGCATCGTCACACATCATGTACCAAACTTAACTGCTGTTCAATGTGTGATATTGTTTGATTTATAATATTTACCCTTCTTGCATAGGAAATTCTCTTGGACAAAAGAGCACATGTAACTTTTGATTAACTTTCAAATGTCAATAATGTTTTGAATCTGACGATGCCGCAGCGTTGATTGCTTATTCCTTATTGTCACACCTTTTATATATAAAATAAACATTACTGCCATGTTATTGATCATTCCTGATTACTTATTATCATTCATCATGGCAAAAATAGCCATCAAACACATTAAAAGAATCATGATTGAATCATTCTAAAAGGTTAGGTCGACCCTAGCCGATGTCACCAACGTCGACATTTCTGGACAAGCATGGGACCAGGCATCACTGCCTCGAAGACACGGAGGGTTCGGTGTTCGCTCAGTAGAATCCCTAGCCCACCCATGCTACGTGGCTTCACTATGTGCAGCAGCGCCCCCTGATAGCCGCCATCAGCCCGCCGAGAACTGACGACGTCACCCCAGCGGCCCTGCAACCGGCCCTAGAAGAGTTCAAGCGGCTCATAAGCTCAGATGACTTCCCTGAAGGACAAGACGCTTGCAAACAGCGGCTCTGGGACGACCTGTTGTGCACGATGGTCAGAGAACAGCTGTTCGAAAGAGCGAACCAGGTAGACCGTGCCCGCCTTCTCGCCGCCTCTACACCCCACACGGCGGCATGGCTGCAGGCTATCCCAGCGTCAAATCTCGGCCTCCAACTGGATGCCGATACGGTCCACGTCGCCGTAGCCCTGCGTATGGGCGCTCCCATCTGTGAATCGCATAACTGCAGCCAATGCAACCGTCCGGTGGACCGTTTTGGACACCATGGGCTTTCCTGTAGGAAGTCAGCCGGGCGCTTCCCACGTCACGCTAATTTCAACGACGTGGTGAAGCGGGCGCTGGCCAGCGCGGGAGTGCCCTCTGTTCTCGAGCCCCAGGGGCTCGATCGTGGGGATGGCAGGATGCCGGACGGACCTCTTCCCTTACAAACAGGGAAAGAGCCTCACATGGGATGCCACCTGCGTCGACACCTTTGCTAAAAGCGCGGTTGTAAATGCCTCACTGAAGCCAGGTTCAGTAGCTAAGGCGGCGGAAGACCGGAAGAGGGAGATATACGCTGCCATCGCCCAGCGGCACATCCCTGTCCCAGTGACAGTGGAGACTACCGGCGTCCTCGGCCCAGTAGCCGCCGCCTTCTTGAGGGACCTGGGCAGAAGGATCTCTGACGCCACGGGAGACCGCCGGGAAGTCACCTGGCTGCGGCAGCGCGTGACTCTCGCCATCATTCGGGGAAACGCTGCTGCAGTCCTGGCAACTGCCTGCCCGGTTCAGGAGGCCCAGACGCATCTGTTTTCTCAACAATACCGCCCATCGGCCCCTTCCGACATGAAACCCCGACCTCAAGGCCCCGCATGTGTCTGAGCAACTTCACCGCCGTGCGAACTGGCAGACGCTCCTGCCAAACCATAGACCTGGGCAACAACTGCTGCATCACCCCCTCGTCCGACTCCGCCACTCCACCACTGGCCGGCCTGAAAACCCTGGGCAACACCTGCAATATGAACACTAGTAGCAGTGGTGGCAGCGGCAGCGACGGCGGCAGCGACGGCGGCGGCGGCTGTGGCGGGGACGGCACAGGTCGCAGCGAGTCAGCAGTTCGGCCGCTAGGCCTCAACGGGCTGAGGAATAGCGGAATCACATGTTTCATGAACTCAGTTCTGCAGTGTCTGAGCAACACACGCGCCTTGCACAATTACATCCTGCGCAGCGAGTACTCAACAGACATTAACACGTCCACGTCGGCCATGAAAGGGGCGCTCATCAAAGCGTTCGGTGCGCTAATGCGTGACATGTGGCGGCCCTTAAACGAATCTGAGCGGCCGCTCACGACGGCGCCATTCAAAGCACAGTTTGAACGATTCGCGCCCCGCTTTATGGGCTACCAGCAGCAGGATGCACAGGAATTCCTCAGGTGCCTGCTGGAGGGTCTGCACGAGGATGTAAATCGCGTTACCAGCCTGCCAAAGCCCATCACTACCGACATTGACGATAGCCTCAGCACCCGTCAGAAGTCAGCTGAGGCCTGGAAGCGCTCCCTGCGTCTGGATAACTCCAAATTAGTTGATCTGTTTGCCGGCCAGCTCAAGTCGACGCTGCTATGCACAGTGTGCGGCCACGCGTCCGTCACGTTCGACCCGTTCTGGGATTTGAGCCTGCCGATCCCGGCCAAGACTGGCCAGGTGCAACTGCAGGCCTGTTTTGACCTCTTCATCAGGGAAGGGGTGCTCAACGGACACGAGAAGCCGTCGTGCTCCAAGTGCCAGCAGCGGCAACAGTGCACCAATAACTTTTCAATCCAGAAATTCCCGGGCATCCTAGTGGTGCACCTGAAACGTTTCTCACCGCAGGAGAGATCCCACGGCAAACTCAACACCGCCGTGGACATTCCGGTGACCGGGCTGGACCTGTCGCCATACTCGGCTGACCAGCCGCTCATCAGGTACAACCTGTACGGCGTGGTCAACCACTCCGGCACACTGGTCTCCGGCCACTACATAGTCTACTGCAAACACCCGCACACGGACGAGTGGTACGAGTACAACGACTCACGGGTGCGTCTGGCCAATCAGCACAGTGTCACCAGCAGACTTGTCAACGATTCAATGTGAATCGACTACTTTTGATTGAATCATTCTTATTTCAAATGAATCACTCAGGAATCGATTCACCTCATGCGAAAACATGTTGTGAGTTACTGATTGAATCATTCATACAGAGAAAATAGGCTGATTGAATCATTCATTGCTCAAAGAATCATTCTTTTTTGGTCGAACAGCATAAACTGTCCAAAAAATATGCGAGCGGCCCGGCATTCAACTGTGTCCTGTGGACAAACCAGGCACTTAATGGCCAATTATATGAGCTCTGTGTCCTGAGATGTGGCCTGTAATTCATGCATGCGTGAAGAAGGCGATGCTTTGTGTCCAACTCCAGTGGGCACAAAGCCACTGTTCAATCAGCCCTAACTAGGTACCTTGGTACTGGTAGGGTTAGGGGTAGGTACCTAAGTACTTAGATAAGGTAACTAACTCATACTTCGGTTCATAAACCACACAGTACAAGCACACCTTTTTTCACACGAACAATTATCAAAAGGGACCCATCTTTTCCTAATTTCTAGGCTATACCATATACAAAACTAAATCATAAACAAATTTGTGCATGACCTCCGCATGTCCCAAATATCACCGTCGCATCTGCGCCGCTTTATTCCACATCATGCTTGATATAAAAAATACCTAATGCAAAATCAAAATAAATGTTATATTCGCTTAAAAAAGTGAAACGTAAAGTCATTAATGCTTTTGGAACTTAGAATTTGCAATTGTAATAAATATGATAAATATCATTTTATAATCAAAATAAACAACCTATTTCCCATTTTAGCAAATGTCCTGCAATTGGCGTCGAGCCCTTTTTACCGTCGCGCCACTTTCGCCCACGGCCGCCCGCTGCTTTTATCTAACTATCCTAACTATTTTCATTATTCAATAACACCATTCAATGACGTCATTACAATTTCTACAAGGGTTTTGAATGACTGCAAACTGCAAAGAGCTGTCTGGCATTAGGGATAGTTATCCACATTGCGAGTCATTGTGAATGAATCATTCATGAGCCACTCATATTAGCCGTGAGTCACTGTGAATCGACTCACCATGACCAGTGTTAATGTTGAGTGATTGAATCATGATTTAATCATTAATTATGGTAATGCTGAGTGATTGAATCATGTTTGAACCATTCATTATGGTAATGCTGAGTGATTGAATCATGATTGAATCATTCATTAGGGTCCGTTAATCACTGTGAATCGACTCAGGACAAATGTGAATCATTGACAAGTCTGGTCACCAGCTGCCAGGCATACGTGCTCTTTTTCGAGCTGGCCGGCACTTCCCACATTGCCTGCTTCGGTGGGCGAAGCCCGCATCGACCCGGCCTCATGTCAAGTGTACCTGCTGCAGAACGTGACGAAGATGCATATGGCGCTGACGGCGTGGCTGGACACCATATAACAGCGTGTGGAGGCGCTGGAGAAGGTGGCCGAGCTGGAGCCGGGCTGGGCGCCATGCCGAAGGTGGCCGAGCTGGGCGCCATGTCTGCCGAGCGGCCGCTGGCCAGCGGCGGCGGAGGCAGAATGTGGTCAGCAGCAGGCTCAGAGGGGGCCGACTCGCCCTGCGCAGCCAACCCCCTGTCGCCGCCGTCCGGAGAGGTCACCGAGGGGGATGGCAGTCCAGCGAAACTGTGGAGGCCGTATCCGCATGTGGACTGAGGTGGAGGGGGGAGGGTATCAGGGAGGGGAGGGGTATAGATAGCATCGTGAACCCATGTGATGGAGCTATATTGTATTTGTATTGCAGCTGAAGCATATTCTCATGTGAAAATATATAGCATTAGTCTGTGACTGTATACACAAATTGATGAACATGATCTTTCACCTCTTCATGATGTACATATATCGCTTACCTTGATACTTCGAATTTTCCCACCATAAGAAGCACGCACTTTTATAACTAATAATTAATCAACCATTAAAAAGAAACAAAAAAGGCACACAACGCCTTGTCATATAGCCTTGCTCCAAAGCTCTACTACATTTGTAATTATGAAAGTGCGCCGACTTTACTTACAGTGTTCTTCTGATGCACTGAGAGCTGATTGGTCGAGAGCATGCGAAATCTGACAGCATTTTCATGTAGAATGGAGCGTATGACATATCGGAAAACAAATTTGGCAGCCTAGCGCCAGTTGTTCTTGCGTTACGCTGTCATATTGAAAGATATGCAGGCATATTCTGGGGATAATGCGGGAACGAAACACCGAACATCCAGATAAATATCGGTACACTCAGAAAAATAGTTTTATTCGAGGAAGTTTCTTTGAATCAGAGTGTTCTTTTTTGGGTGTTGATTAGAAAATGTAAGCAATGAAATATGGAATGCTCCTTTTGTATATTATCCTGCTTGAGGAATAGCTTTTGGACTTCTAAAGCAAGCCTTTTGTGTATATATAATTTCTAGATAAAAAGCTGAAAAGTCTCGTTACACAGAACTTATCTGAAATTTAGTGGAATGTTTTAGTGCTATGTAAACAGGACTATTGACAGATAAAGAGACATTCACCTAAACTCTAATGAATGACACAACAAAAGATTAAAAACAAAGCCACATGGAACATCGTCACCAAATTCATACTCCTGGCTTATCTTTCCAAGACTTCTTCTGAATCGGAGCTGGTCTGTGAGAGCTTTTCTCCACAGATCGTCTCCGTCTGGCAAAAACCTGAGATGGGATCTCGTCAGTCGGTCGGTCAGAATCCATGCCATGATCCTTACCTTCTTTCTCCTTTGTTTTCCTGTTTTTTTTTACCGTTTTCCACTCAGACTGCTGAGTCTCTCTGTTGGTCGTGGCCACTGCACCCTGCGCTCTCACATTCACTCTCTCCTCATACACATCCACACTCTCATTTGTTCCCTTTTTGTTCACACTTTCCTGTCTATCTTGGTCAACAGATGCACCCTGTCCCCCCCCCTCCTTCAAGCTTCAGCTGTTGCATCAGCTGGACAAGCATGGCATTGAGCTGATCAATCTTTTTTCTAGTTTTCTATACCTTTTCTTTCATGTCACCTTCTCTCTGCCTTACGTTCTCACTTGGCATACGGACAACATCTGCAAAACTGTGTAGGGTTGGTGGTCTGTGTGTGGTTTCAACTCGTCGCCTGACCTCGGCATAGGGAATTTCACACTTAACTTTCAGACTGTAGATGTCCTCCTTGAGCCACACATAACACTCCCGAGAGCGAGAGGAGTGTCCCGCCTGACCAAAGTTGACACCTTTGACTCACATTCCCCATCATCCACATTTCCACAGTTTAGACATTTCTTTTCATTTCTGCACCTGTCCTGATGGTGTCCAAACTGACCACATTGGAAGCACATGAGTGGGCTGGATACATGTCTTCTAATATGGTATGTCACATAGTCCTGGGTTAGCTTTTGGGGACAAGTTGGCATATCAAAGGTGAGTAGTACTGTGGGAGTTTGTACTACCCTGCCATCTACCTTCTTTGTGAACCTTTTGGCTCCAATCACTCCAAAATCAGAAAGCCACTGAGTAATCTCATCATCACTGAGGTCCTGCAAATCATAAGCATGGACGGTACCCCTGCTTACATTGAGTTTGGCATCACGCACTATCTGACATTCCTCCCTGAGCAAGTTAGTAGCCTGCAAAAGCTTTTCCGTCTGAGTCTGTTTTTTGTTTTAACAAGGAGACTGCCATCCCGGAGAAGGTTTGCCTTTTCTGTTTTTTTTTCTTTCATTCCCCAGTACACCCCTCAGAGCAGCTTGCACCCATGGCCAACCCTTGGATCTAAGAGGTGTCACACTTTTTAAGGTGAATTTCCGGTAAGACCCATTAGGATCCCCCCAACAACCTTCCGACACATCTTCGCCCCTTAAACATTTTCCCGGGTCTACTAACCACTACCATGGCACCATTTGATACGACATTCAATCATCAAGGACACAAAGGGAAAAAAGATAAAGAAATACAAAACTATTACTCCTAACACCTACACCTGACAATCACACCAAACAAACACTCAAACCTAACCAATATGGGTACTTCACCGACAGGAGCTAGTACGCCAACGTCCTCACACCCAGGGGTGGTAAAATGCACCGTCATGCTGGACGACGTCGGAGAACAAAATTTGTCTTCTTCTTGCCAGGTTGGCTATTTTTCATCATAAATGATCCATCAGAGGAGTCACATGCTACATTTTTGAATGCGTGTGCTTTTTACACCTAATCGTGGGATATTCGAGGGCAATTTCTACTGAATTGGTTCACACATGAAAATGCACAGTCTACCAAAAAAAAATACGCGTCCCAGTCTACCAAAAAAATACGCGTCCCACATAGCAACAGTGATATCAGTTTGGCAGCATATTAGACCACAAATATAGTTTTTGTTGTAGACCATACAAACTATACCAAGTTGTCTGCAATTTACTATTTCAGTCGACAGCGTTTTGGGAGAACCGCGGAAGACCACTCATTGACTTTGCACGGGAGACTCTCCGCCGTCCAACCTGCGGATCCGCTGGTTTTATCAGTCAACTTCGCTGCATAGTAGAAATGGTATACATTTTGAAACAAATTTAGAAACCCAGAGTATATTTTAGATTGTTGACCAATGACTATGGAGGCATGATGGCATCATTTTAAAACCCCGATTTGGAACGATCGTCGCTTTCGGAAACGACGCATGTGATTTTTTTTAGCAATTCTGTGAAGCACCTCCTTCTTCAGAGTTCAAGGTAAGGTTAAGTTAAAATAATTAATAATATAGTTGCTCAAAAAGTGGACAAAATAAATCGCATAGCAAGTAGAGTAAACTTAACATGTCAACACATCGGACTTATCACGTTACTGGTGGTGTTGTGGTAATTTGGGACATTTCAAGACATCAAACTTTCATGTTATTGGTGATGTGTTGTTGTCTGAAAGTCATCCCAGGCAAAGTGTTGTCAGTTTGAAGGGAGAAAACAGTAAATAACTGAAACCCCGGACACGCCCTAACAACATACTTTTCATGCTGCGCGCCGGACCTGCGCGAGGCGTCTTTAGCTTCTTTTAAACGTCAGCTCGGTGATCTTTTACATGGTGTATGATGGGTGTCGTGTATGTTTATGTCGGTCGCTGTGTGAGTGTGTGTATGGTCATGGAGTGTATTTTAGTTTCTAGTATGCATGTTGCTGAGTGTCGTTTTTAACATGTCTCTACCTTTTAACCATGACGCGACACTCAGAATAGCCGTTTTATGCATCGGAGTGTTTTTACTGTCAATACATACATACATGTTATTGGTGATGTAGTGTGTCGGTATCGACTTCATCAGTCATCACCAATAACATGGAAAGTATGGCATTAGGATGTGTCCGGTGTTAATGTTTTTTTACAGGTTTACCCTACCTGTAAAAAGTCTGATTAAATTTTAAAAAAAACTGCTTCTATTTGACCTTCGGTTCAGTAATTCACCCCCTGTGATTTTATGTTATTGGTGGTGTGTTGGTGTCTGAAAGTTAGTGTCTGAAAGTCATTCCAGGCAAAGGGTTGTCAGTTTGAAGGGAGAAACAGGGTTAACAACTGTAACCCCGGACAGGGGTGGATAATTAGGGGTTTTGGGGGTGCTCAAGCACCCCCTGAGCTAAAAAGTGCACCCCCTCACTGTAAAAGCACCCCCTCAAATAAACAGGTCCGTTTAACTAACGGCTGCTCAGTCTTACTTCGGCGAAGTAAGACTGAGTGGTGTAAAAGTGTGTGTATGTGAGTCTGTCCGTGTGTAAATAGGCGGTATTGCACGGTCAGGTAGGGTCAGGTCAGTTCACACGGTCAGTCTTACCGTCCCTCAGCATGTTTGTGTGGGCGGTCGCCCGGCCTGGGGCGCGGATTACCCGACCCGGCACCGTAGCCGGCGCTTAAAGGAAATAGTTCACCTTGGAACACTTTTACCCAACACGATTTGATTATATTTTGTAATACAATTTCTTTTTATATTGTCAAAAATGGCCTAATGTCGCGCCGATTCAAGACAGAAGGCCGTACATTTTTATTGTTTATCATAACTATATGCATACTCTCTGAGTCAGAGTCCTGACGTCACGCGAATGTAAAAGATGGTTCAGCCAATCAGATTCGAAAGTAGTTGCGTAAAGATAGACTCGCATTGGAGATGTGCCAACCGGCGGCCGGCGTTCGCTTGCTAGCACCAGCTGCAAGCTGATTGGCTGATGGTATAGCCTCTGCCCGGGCTAGAAACAGTACAACATTCTTTCGCCAGCACCGCATTCCTTCGCCAAAAAAAATTAAATATATTCGGCTGAAGAGTCTTTTCAGTCAAGAAAACTTGCAGATAGGGGTTTCCCAACACGGGCTACAAAGCTGCTATCTCAGTTTAAAACTAATATTGAAGGTGAACTATTTCCTTTAAGAATCGCCGTTTTGCAGATAGTGCAATTCGCGCCCCGGGCCGGCGGACAGGGGCAGGCCTCCCGCACCTCCGCGCATAGCTCCTGGCGCCACACCTCCACTGGAAAATCCAGCCTCCAAATATGGGGGGGGGGGCTAATTTCACTGGGGGCCTTCCGGGCCCCAGGGAGGTGTATATGACCTAAAAGGTCCCCCCCATTTTTCCCTTTGCGGACTTGGGTTATTTTTGTTTGCTATGCTATTATTACGTGTAATGACCTAGGTGACCTAGGACGTGTAAATTAAGTGCAAACATAAAATTCATGGATATTTGCCTCCAAATATATACAATTTTGCCATTTTATGCTATTTTATATATAAATTAGTTATTCGCTAATACCTTTTGACTGAATACAGTTAGAAGGGCACGGTAAACGTCATTTTGTTGGTATCATCAAGACACGTTGTGTGACTGACTTCTGACTTGATGTGCTGCATGACTTCTGTATGACATTTGATGACCTTGACCTAAGGTGAAGGTCACGGCGCAAAGTCACCTTTCCAAATTTGACCTACACGGCAATGTTATATATCTTTTAACTTGTCTTGAAGATAGGAATTTATTGGTATTAAAATAATTGCGCGATCGTTGATGATTATAAAGCAAACTGAGACATTTTCGGGCTTTCTTTACACCGAGAAGGAAGTTATAAAGTTACTATTCGACATTAAAATTAAAAGGAATTTAAATGTTGCCATTGACAATCAGGCGTTATTTAAGCACAATCGAATTCCTCGCAACAAGACAAGTTTTAAGATATATAACATCGCCACAAATGCGGCCACAATTGGAAACCTAACTTTGAACCTTGACATTGACCTTAGGTGAAGGTCACCAAAAGTTAGAAAGAGGTCATACTGCATATCATTCAACGCGTCTTAACGAAAATAACAAAATAGTGTCCATTTTACTTTTTATCTTTATTCAGTCAAAAGTTATTGGAGATTACCTAATATCCTTTACAAAAAGAACACAAGAAATGACCAAATTTAGCATATTTGAAGACAAATAACCATCATTTTTTTCTGTTTGAACGACACTTCTCTACACTTAACAATAATACAGTCAAAATAGGAAATACACTTGGCTTGGGTATTCAAAAAAGATTCAAAATTTTAAAAAACAAATACTAACTTTGAAATTTAAGGTAAAGGTCATAAAATGTCAGACAGAGGTCAGCTGCAGAGCATTCACTTCGTCTTGATGATGACAGCAAAATTACGTCTATCGTACCAATCTAGTTTTATTCAGTCAAAAGTTATTAGCGAATAACATATTTTTTATATATAAAATAGCAAGTAAAATGACAAAATTTGTGATATTTGGAAGCAAATATTCCTCAATTTTTTTTTCTCACTTGAATCACGTCCTTACACGTAAGAATAGCATAGCCAAAAAAAAGAAACACGGTTGAGAAAAGGTATCCAAAAAGTTGTACAGTTTCGAAAACGTACTAAATTGTGAAATTTTCGAAAATAAAAAAATAAACATCACCATGTTATAAAACAGCTCATTGCCATTATAATGACATAATACATCTATATTGCTTCATAAATTCCCCGCCATATGGGCCGACAAAGATTGACCTGCACCGTGACCTTATAAAAATGTCCGAGGCGATATCTCCTGAATCACTGCTTGCATTGCAATACAACTTTCACAACTCACTTAAGCGCCCCAGGCTACCCCATATACCAATTTTGGCCATAACCGGTGACATGACGGTGTCATTTTGCACTTTGTTTTTTTCGATTTGTCGTGGAATACAACAGCTACAAAAAGAAGACCATTAGGCTTTTTTAACTGAACCTAATTACCCTACTTAATACTAGAAGACGTATTCCACACAACATAGGTACTTATGTAAGGAAATTCATTCCCGCGCTCCTCTGCCACCCAGCAGGCAGCAGGAGACCAAAGGCTGCGACGCTGCGTGTAAAATTATAACTTACGTTGGTTGTGAATCACTCTAAAATAGCGTCAGACGCGCCAATTTCCCTAACCCTACTGTTACCAAAATGCTACCAAATAGAGCAAACACGAACGAGGCAAAAACAACATTTCTTTCTTTCGCAACTAGTTATTTTTTTCGCAGGCAGTACCCATTTTCATCGCCTGTTTCAGCGATTTTTTTTGGGGATAATTTCTATTGCCGCCCCTGTCCAGCTTGGGGGGGGGGGGGGGTTGCCCCTGCCGCCCCCCCCCCCCCGCCCTTGGATCCGCCAGTGCACACCTCTCGCTGCGGCATGTCCACCCGTCGCCGCTGTGATATCCGAAGCCGCGCCGCGCAGCTGCCAGGACTGCTGTCGACCGGACCGTGGCTTTTTCTGCGTTGCGTTGCTTGTATGTGATTGTTCGGAATATCGAGATACATTGAATAAATAAATGAAAAAAGGAAGAAAAAAAAACTTCACACGGTCAGGTAAGCATTGACGACTTCGTCATTTCGGTGCCGATATTATGTGACTTGAAGGTTTACATGTTCGCACCGTGACTTTTTGTTCTCTTCCCATCGTTTACAAGTTAACATACATTACGATTCTTGATGTGACTCGAATCGTTTTTTTTTGGGGGGGGGGCGGGGGCAGCCGTAGTGCAAACAAAACTCGCTTCCAGCGACCATGACATGAAACTCCATATTGGGTTTTCGATGCATCTTGTCACTGATGTTTGCATCCATTTTCGTGCCGCTTGCTTCCTTTTAGTTTACGGTCCGTCGCGTTTAAGCAGCCATAACGGCCGCCACCTCTCCTCGTCCTCTCGCTACAACTTGGATTTGAGAGCCGCCGTTGAAAAGCACCCCCTGGCATTTTGACAATTCTCCACCTCTGACCCCGGACACGCCCTAACAACATACTTTTCATGTTATTGGTGATGTAGTGTGTCAGTATCGACTTCATCACCAATAGCATGCGAAGTATGGCACTAGGATGTGACTGGTGCTAATTTTGTCTACCCTACCTGTAAAAGTCTGATTAAATTAAAAACTGTTTGTATTTTATGTTCGGTTCAGTAATTTACCCCCCCCCCCCCCAATTGGTGCGGCGACTGCCCCATCAACTTTTATTTTGACCCCACCATTTTTATGTTCTGCCCCACTAACTTTTTCAGATTTGATGGTTTTCTAGTGTTAAACTGTTCAGTTTTTCACCTCAGCCATGCAAAGCAACCATCCAATATGATATTTTGCCCCACCAACTTGCTCTGAAAAGCTCCACCCATACTGTCTATGAGATGGTCTGGGGGGTCCAGGGGCGCAACAGCCCCTGGTAGGTTCTGCAGCACAGCGAGCGAATGTGAGCGGCACGTTCTAAACATGGGTCCCTGCGACCTTAATTTCTGTAAATGGTAGGTCAAGTTTGATTATGTATCGTATGATTGATATGAGAAAGATTGCTGGATGTTAGAAAGAGTTAAAAAAGGGCAACAAAAATTGTTAATTGTCTTGGTAGCTTACCTTATGAAGATAGACTAAAGAAATTGGGTATGTTTTCACTTAGATATAGAATGCTAAGAGGAGATCTAATTGAAGTCTTCAAATTTGTAAATGGTCAGCATTCTGGATATTTAAAGGGAATGTTTGAGTTCAATAGGGCAAATCTAGGTAGAGGTCATCATCATAAACTCATTATGAAACAAAGTAGGACTAGGCTATGACAGTATTTTTTCAGTAGAAGGGTTGTAGGACATTGGAATATGCTACCAGGGGATGTCGCTGATACAGTGACACTTGCTTCCTTCAAAATTGGATTAGATAAATACTTTACAGAAAAGGAATTAGTTCATAAATACTCGTGGGATTAACCTTTTTTATGCAGGTAGAGTAAGGTGATTTGAAGGGGCGAGACTGGTGGGGTGGGTGGGGGGGGGGGGGGGGGCAACCTCGGATGTGCCTAAGAGACTCTTTGTTGCACTTTTCTTTTATGTCTATTTATGTATCATTTTTGGTGACGTCATAGCTTTGGTATTATTGGTACACTTTTCTCTCTGTCATAAATGACAAAAATATTCACATTAAATGACAAATATTGCTTATACCTGTCTATGCTCTCTTCTTCCATAGGGGCCTCAAGAACTTTACAATGTCTTTAATCTTGCATCAGCTACAGAGTAGCTTATCAGAGTTTCTGCAACTTTCTTTTTTCATGCATGATCAATATTTCACAAGAGTATAAATATAAATATTGCTTCAACGAGCGATATTGCATTAGTCTTGCAGGAGAACCATTTTACAACTTTCGATTTGGTCGGAGAACCATAGTCTATTTTTACCACCCCTGCTCCGCTATCCGGAACGAACCTCTCACCACACCCCACAATCGCGTGCGCCACCAGAATGCATTCAAAAGTCAAGACGCAGATTGATCGTTTATTTTGATCTGAGCCTCATGGTTCTGGCGCACTTGTCTTCTATATCTAAGTGGTGATGGAAATTATCTGAGACCGTGCTGCGCATGAGGATTAAGTGATGTAATTGCGTTTATAAAACCAAAACTTTAGATAAGTATGCTCATAAAATATTTTTCAATAGCGATTATGTTATTTTGACAACCATAAAAGATGTTAATGTACGGATGCAGGCATAAAGTTTTATGTGGTCTGTCAAGAATTTACATATGACGTCATTAAACAAATACTTTTGTTCAACTTCACGCATTCGCTTACATTCATCCTTAATCAATATTTTGTTGCCTCGATGTGCGGCGAAATGTGACGGTGGTGGTCGTGTTTTGTGATTTGAAATGCATTTTTAGGTTAGTTATGCTGCTTGTGTTGCATTTTTTTCAATTTATATTTTTTAGATTGACTATTAGCTGTTCTTTAAGTTAATTTTACAGGTTTGGTTGGTATTTATTAAGGATTAAACTAGATAGGTAGTCTGGTGTATCCATAGCGTCATTCTGATTTGTTTTAAGGGGAGAGTAGATAGGTACCTTTCTTAAAAAATAACCAAACTGAAAAAAAATATTTGAAGTACACTGGTTTCGGTGATACATACTTGACAGTTTAAAAACAATTTGTCTATGTAGAAATATCCTTGAATTATTTAAATTAAAGGAAATGCCAAATGTGTCAATGTGACAATTTTAGTCAATTTTAAGTGGACTTACAGGGCTTGATCACGCTCATCTTGCCTCTCTTGGATCTGCTAGTGGAAATATGTTCATGTTGTATCAACAGTCACCTTTTTAAATATTGATATACCAGTAAGGCACCGTAGTTGGCGATGAACGAGCGAGCACGAAGGAAATGCATGGGGAATTTCAACTCGATCGGGCAAGTAGTTTCTGAGATACAAAAAACGTTGCACACGTGCGCACGTGCAGAGGCACCCACCTTTGACTTGTGGGAAAGTGGGAGCTGAGAGATCCCTAACCACACACCAAATTTGAGCACAATCGGCTCAGTCGCTCCAGAGATATAGAATAGGGTGTGCACGTGCGCACGTGCAAAGCCACCCCACCCCTGACGTGTATACAGGCAGCGACTGAGAGGTCCCTAATCACACACCAAATTTGAACACAATCGGCTCAACCGTTCCTGAGATACAGAATAGGGGTGTGCACGTGCGCACGTGCAGAGGCCCCCACCCCTGACTTGTGGGGAAACTGGCGGATGAGAGGTCCCTAACCACATACCAAATTTGAACACAATCAGCTCAGCCGTTCCTGAGATATATAATAGGGGTGTGCACGTGCGCACGTGCAGTCACCTCACCCCTGAGTTGTGTGAAAGTGGCGGCTGAGGGGTCTCTAACCACACACATGTGCACATAATCTGCCCAGCCGTTGCGGAGTTATTGCGAGACAATATTTTTCAACACCTCTCACGCGGCACGCGCCACGCGCAGTGGTAGTCACCCACATGAGTCGGCACTGGTCTCAAACAGGGTAGGTTAGATGGGGCTGCTCAGCAAAGAAGTCCGATTGTCAATCGGACGTGCAGTTGCAGAGATATGAGCTTCTCAAAAGCGTCGCCACGGGCCGGGCCGGGCCGGGCCGGGCCGGGTCGGGCCGCTCATAATCAGATTTTTCCCATACACCACGGAAGGACGAGCGAGCGAGAAGCGCTCGCTCGTAATAACTGTCTAGTTTGATGTTCCACCCCTTTCTACATCACACTCTTGGATTGGACCCACTTTTGACTTTCTTGCAAAACTGGAACCGGGCTTGACCCTCTCAATATGAACAGAATCATTCAGCATTGCTCATTGTCCATGGGAGCATAGGTAATGGGGATGCCTTACCTATGTTATTCAACCTTTGTATGCCTGAAATCTCTCTTATTGAAAGATGTGTGTCTGAAACAGTATCATGATAGCTTGACAGGGAATGAGGCTACTGTAGAAGTAAAAAATGTTACAGTTATGCATTTTGTTCTATCAGTTTATACCTTTGCTTGTGTTATGTTAGTTGAACGGAACTTTTTATTTGAGGGGTGCTTTGGACAGCGAGGGGTGGACTTTTTAGCTCAGGGGGTGCTTGCGCACCCTCAAAACTCCTAATTCTCCGCCCCTGCTGGACACACTGATCATGAGAAGTGGAAGAACGGCAAAATTTACAGAATATCGTAAACCTACAAATAAGGAAGCTTATGTTCATTTCTTCTCTGACAATAACGAACGCGTAAAAAATGATTTCGTCATTGTTTTTTCTTACGGGCCTTCCGCATTTGCAGTGATGATTTTATGCAAGAGGAGATCAGTCTTATATTTAATACTTTCGGAAAGTTACGATACCCAAAAGCTATTTAATCCGGATGGAAAAGAAAGCAGAAGAAATCAGAGACAGAAGCGCTCAAGAAAAAAAAAGCAGAAAAGGAAACAAGAGCAGAAGAAACGAGGTCGGTTCATAACAATACCTTGCTCAAAACAGGCGGTCTCAATGCCTTCGCGCTGTCGGAACCAATGTGGCTATTGTGTCTGGAAAGAAAATAGGAAACTTGGCTCGTCTTAACCCGGCAGTCACTGGGGTATATTCTGTAACACGACTCACTGGGGGGGCTTTTTTTTAGCCCCCCCCCCTGGTATCTTCAGAACCAATGATCGCAGCGGGACGCGCAAGGCGGCATTCGAAAGCGCTCAATGAGAGAAGCCTAACGCAAACTTAAAAATGTCAAATTAAGGTCACATGTCAGGTCACGGTCAAGTCAAACGTCAAAATCGAGGTATTTGAGTTTATGGACAATACTTGCCATCCATGGCCTTCGATTACGCCTATAATCACCCAAAGTGATGTCAAAGGTATGATACATATCCCACATGAGCTAAAGTGAGATTGTTGGAAAAGAGCAAGGTCAAGGTCAGGTCACAAAAGGTTACTACACTCAAAATATCAACGAAAGTCATGCAGCACATGGTTTATAGATGCTTTTACGCGTAGAATTCGATAGTAGAAGTCATTTTACCACCTGACTTCATTTACGTGAAGTTAGTGTCAAGTTCAGGTCAAGTTCAGGTCACTGAAGGTCAAAATTTGAAATTGATAAATCGAAATAAAAAAGGCATGTTTCTATATCAGATTTATCTAAAGAAAACAGTGCTGGCATTTATTTGTCTGTATCCGGTCAATAAAATCCAAAAAACGCAATTTCAAAATCTGACGTCATGATTTACCCATACTTTATATGTCATGAAAGTTAAAAAAAATGATATAATTTTGAAATTTGGTGTGGTAGTTGCCCATATGTTGTTATCTGATATATATTCCGGTTTTTTCAATATCTTTCAAATATTTGATTTTGTGAGCATTTTTTCAAAAAAAAGTTTTTTTGAAAATTTTGGGTCAAAACCCAAATGTTTCGAAATTTCGAGATAGCCGGTTTGTAGCTCTTGCAATGTTCTACCTTTTAGCGTTTTTCGATTGCATTTTGCTTCATATGCGGCATTTGTAGGGCCTGGCAAAATGTAGCCGATTTTGGTGTCAAAATCGTGTTTAGTGACGTCACTAAATTCACTATATCTCAAATAAATTCTGACGATTTTTTTAAATTTTTTCTTATAATGTGTAAAAATGATGCCCGGATAGGTACTGAAAGTTTGGTGTCCATATCTGCATTAGTTATTGAGATATGCCTATTATTCCTAAGGGGGGGCTAAAAAAAGCCCCCCCAGTGACTCGCGGGTTAAGATTGTAAATTCAGTGAGTGAGTGTCGTGTATAATATCCCATGTTCGGGCTCATGCAACAAGTCGTATGTGGGGGAAACGGGAAGGGGACTGGAGACAAGATTAAAAGAGCACAAACGCGACGTCCGGAACTTCCCATAATCGATCAAATGCAGTTGTTCTACACATTACAAAATGTCAAAAACTACCAGCATGGCCGCAGGGGTGTTAAAAAGTGCGAACTTACTATATATAGTGGGCGCCAAGACATTCCCTACCATAACTTGCTCCGGGGCCGAAAATGTCCCAATTTAATGATCTGTTTTGCTCTGTGGTCATCAATTATGTAAAGTGTAATGCACACCTACACATACTTTTCAAATTAGCTCACAAGTTGCTTTCTTTATCATTGCTAGTTATGAACCCCAAATACTACCACCCCCAACCAACCTTCGGCCAATATATTTTTATCGGATAGAAATCATTATCGACAAAAATACATGTCCTGAAATGTCTCTAAAATTCTGGGATCCTGGTGGGGGTCGGGATCGTGGCGGGAGCCGCTTCCATTGCTTTAACATATAGGGGCCGCGAACGGCGGTTCGCGGCCCCGTCTGCCTTGGGAAATACCTCACGAAATTATCCGGTCCCTTGCGAAATATGAGGGAAGTTGATTTGGTCGTTTGAAGTTTACCAAGTGATATCTCAAGATTCTGATGGTAACGCCACCACAACAAGGGGCGATACTGTGTGATTAGCTTGCAGGCCGTTGTCATCCCAATTTTATTTTATGTACCGTGGTGATTAACGAAGAGTCTATATAGTATAGGAAGATGGATAATCCTGTGTTGGTAGGTACTTGCTAAAAATAATTTTGTTTTAGTAAAATTATCCACGGTTGAATGCAAGTTTAAAAAAATAGAACAAAAATTCGAATTGAAGTATATAACTTGTATATTCATTATTCATTGATATTAGGTAATGTGGAAATAGCATTTGACATGTATGATGTGGTGTACGGCCAACAACTGTTGTAACTCTATTATTGAAACTCATACATTGCTGAGAAACTGTTTGCCCATCAATATCAGTTTCAATTCAGTTTGTTACCACTCAGTTTCACTTCAGTTTATCAGTTTGCCCATCTGCCTGTTCATGGATTTGTAGCCAGATGCGAGTGGAGGAAGGGAGCAAACTATAGTTAGTACAAACTAACTATAACAAACTAACAAACTAACTATAGGAGTTTTTCCTTGACATTCCGGATGGATGTCTTTTGATAGTTAATTTGTTGTTCTTGAAAGATAGGTATATCCTTGAGTTTCAGATAAATATGGGTGACATCCCATACCCAGATATCTGTGCATATCATACATTTCTGTGCAATGTTTTGTGTGCATTTTTGTCTTTTATATCTATAACTATTCCTATATCCTATTTCAAGCAGGAATATGTATATGTTCATTCATGCTGAAGTGGCAAAATTTGGTCCAGCAGATAACTAACCACTACTTGTTGACTTATGACTGACTTACGAGGACTCACACCACCAAATCTATACTTTTACTCTGGGAACATAGTTACTGACATTCAGGAAATTCATCAAAACTGTAAGTATAACTCACTATCAGAAGGCTTTCACTTCCAAGAAAGATTCTCTATAATACACTTAACCCTATTCCCTGCGGGGCAGATTCTGCCCCTCCCGGTGGTTTTTCACTTGCCGTTTCTAAACCGTTAGGCTTAGCGCCCTGAAACTTTGTGACTTCTCCCAAAATTGAATGGCGCGTGTTGTGTCAAAATTTTGAAAAAAAATCGGTCCAGCAGCGGCGGTTCCAGGCTCCTGTTTTGGGGAGGGTGTTACGAATGCGGTTTTGCGTCGCATACTTCCTTCGTGGTTTGCAGTGCAATAAATGCGTCAGAAACAATTTCAATGCAATATGCATCATATATAATGGGATTGTACACATTTTTGGGGCAGAGGCGCACTCAGGATAAAAAATGGGAGGCGATACTCACCCTCAAATTAGGTCCAACTTCAAATTAGTAAGATGATAAAAGCGTTATGCGCATGGTGCCCCCCATGTTTTTTTTTCTCTCCTGGATCCGCCTATGCGCAATATATCACATTTAACAAATTACAGCAAATAATGCTCACATTTGACGTTCATGTCGTCCCAAACAATCACGAACAGCACATATTTGTTTTCTCCAGGAAATCCCCCCATGCCTTGCCGGACGACAGACAGAATTACATTCCCTGAATACGCCTATGATTTTGTATTTTGTTTTTGTCTTTTAATATATTAAAGACCAGTACATTTGAAGCTCAAAAACGTTTCGAGCATGAAAATTGGTCGAGCCACATGGCCGCAATGACCTTTAAAAAAACACCCCAAAATTTTCGGATTTTTTCCCTCTGGCCCCCATTTTTGAACAAAACAAAAATTTGGGAGTCCAAAAAGAGATATCTTGTCATGACGAATCGAATGGCGTTTTCGTCATCGAAATCGGCCGAGCGGTTCTCGAGATCTCTGGGGGGGGGGGGGCAGAATCTGCCCCTCCCCGCAGGTTAATATAATTCTAGGGAATAGGGTTAAATGCTAGGTCATTGTAAAAAAATGACAATTTCCTAACCTTACAAGGCAGCTCTGGTGTTGAGTGGTCTGTAATATGTGTGTCAGAAATATGGTTAAAAGCAGAGATACTTCAGTATTTCAACATAGATGGTTATAATCTGTTTGCCTCTTGCCTCAAGGGGGACACCTCCCCCTTGGCAGTCTTGGAATTTGGGCCATGTTCTGGACTTCTTGGGTCCAAAGAATTTTTCTCTCTTCATATTTGTTCAGGAAATTTGCTCTTTTCGCCTGATCTTACCGACATTGTAGTTAAAAATAATTTAATTTTCCTCACCAGGATTTAATATCTATTGCAAATCAGGATTTTTTACTTTCCAAGTAAAATAATTAAAACAAAAATGAAAATCTTAATTTGCCTGACAATACAATTTTACTCTCCACCTATGTATTTTTACTCTCCGGGACCAGGTCATGAAATGCAAAATCCAACACTGCCCCCATGTCCCCCCTTGTGGCGGAGCCCGTGCAGCTAGGGTCGTTGCTACACAGTACACAGGCTGTATTGGCTGAACCAGGTCACAATGCAGTGGCTACGGTTGGGCAAAATGGGAAATTACACCCCCCCCCCAAAGCGCCTGAAATCGGAGCAAAATTGACACATTTCCTGTTTTAGAAGAAAACCTAAGCGACTTTTACTAAGGAAAGTTAGCTTTAAATCAGCTATCAATGCATAAGCAATCCAAATCCGATGCGTGTTCAGAATTGTGGGATACTTTTTGGAATTTTGCCCCACCCCCCAACCACCCGTTCTGGATCAGCCAATGTCGCAATGCGCTGTATGTGTGCATACGACGCAGTTGCATGTTGTCTTCAGTTATACAGTAAGTAACACTGAGCCGGATACGGGGATTGAGGCGGATATGGGTGAGGGGTCGAACGGATAAATCTGGATGAACACTGGCCATGTCAAATGTGTCACCGCACTGTGAGCAAAAGTCACGATGTCGAGCCATTAAATGCACTTCATGACGCCACTGGCGGATCCAGGGGGGGGGGGGGGCATCATGGGCAAATGGCAAATCCCCCCGCAGGAATTTGGGGGCATTCAATACAAGTATGCCCCCCCCCCCCGCCACGCGTTCCCAATTTATCGTAAACTCGTAAAAATTGTCTTTGCAGCAGTCAAAATCCAGCTATCCACAGTCAAAAACAGGAAAATTTCGCGCCGTTTCGCGGCATGACACAAGTTTCGCAATTGCTTATACAAATTTGGAAATGGGAAAATGAATTCCATTAGGTAAGTGTCTGGCAGAGGCTCTCCTTGGCGGTAATTGCTGGCACTAGCGAATCCAGGGGGCATCGGGGGCAAATGCCCCCCCCCCCTTCCACAGAAATCTGGGAGGGGCATTCAATACAAGTATGCCCCTCCCCCCTGCGCGTTCCCTGCACTGAACGTGAAAAACAATGATCTTAGGAGAAAACTTCATGAAAACGGAAGTTTTTGTTCTTCTCTCGCGTGATTGAATTTGAAGTTTGTTAGTATCCCTTTCTTTCAATGATAGACAAAATAGCGCACCTGATGCAATTCAAGCAGCCCCGGTGACACTTAACCCACGCCCCCGCTGGGGGGGGACAGAATCTGCCCCCCTCCCGGATTTTCTCAATAACTTGAAAACTATGATAGATATCAACGTCAAACTTTTAGTACCTTATGCTGCATCATTTCTACGTCTTCTCACCGAATTCCAATTAAATTGATATAGTATTTGGGGAAATAATGACGTTTTAATGACGCCATGTCATGCTATTTTTGGTGGAAAAACTATAAATGTTTGAACAATCGTAGAAAATAAAATTTTGAAGCAAATTGCAAATAAAAAACGGCAAAAGAAATTAAATGACATTCTCTTCAAAATGGCAATCTCAGATTTTCGAAATTTTGTGTTTTTTATCCCGCAAAAATAAAAGATGATTTTTTTTAATCCACAAAATCATTTTTGTGTGAATTTGAAAAGTGAATTTCTTAAGCTCGAATAACAAAATAAGGCGACCGGCCCAAATCCGCGGAGACAAAATGGGGGGTATCTTTTTGCCACAAAAAGATGCCCCCCACGGTGAGAGGCTGGATCCGCCAGTGCATGCCGCGGTACTTATACCTGGGGCCGAATTTTCCCATACCAGGTAGGTGGGCGCCACTTGAAGCGTGTTTGCCACCCCTGAGCATCGGGAAAAGTTCAAGTAATTGAAGAAGGCATGTCCAAATAAATCAGAAAGCTATGGAAGCAGCTCATATTCTCTTAGATGATACACTAAATACAAAACCTGGATTCTTTACCTGGGCAAAATCTGGAGCGAAAATTGCATTGAAGAGGAAGATGTAAAATGAACACTGTCGCCCTGTCGCTGTGCATTGTGGCTCAGTTTTAGGAGGCGTCCAAATGGAAGGGACGTGGCAAAACTAGGAACATGTTATAACTATAATTTTAGATCAATACGCAAGTCTGTTGCTCTTAGTTTGCCTGAAGCTGATTGTGATTGCTTGACCTTGTATTAATGTATTTGTGTCTAATGTCTAATGTCTTTAGAATTTAAATATTGATAATTTACACTGACGAAGACACCCTGTTTGTCGAAACGTCTGTTTGTTTAGGAACTTGCATTTAGGAACTTGCAAGGAATTTAGGAACTGTTTGTTTAGGAACTTGCAAGGAAAATTGAATGTTGTCATTGATTTCGAATAAAACAATCATGTGTGATACATTACAAACAAATATCTGCTTGATTTTTAAGTACTAACTCTGTATCGTCTTACCAACGGGATACCCGTGTCTACCTGGCTACCTGAGAGTTGACGACACATGGTCAGGGCCATCTCTATCCTGGGTAAAATTATTATTGTCGCTGTTTTGTATTGAGTTAGCACCAAATTAAAAACATTTGTATTGTACATGATATGCAATTTTCCACCATATTTCACTGAGTCAGCACCAAACTAATAACTCCAAACTTTCAAGCGTCAATAATTATATGTCGTCAGAACTGTAGAAAACGGGGAATAATATCAGCGAATTTCTTCTCAGACAGTGCGAATGCGTCAGCGAAGTTTTGGGGAGGTTATCTGGATTGGTTACTTTAGTTAATACGCTATTAACTGGGTGGGCTGACTGGCTACCCACGAGCGTGGACGAGTTGCCGGATTTCTTGACCTCTGGAGGGGTAACTCGTACCCCTCTTGGCGTACAGAGACGCGCCAATTCATTCAGAAGTAGGCATGGCAACTATAATATTATTTCTTAGACATGGAATAAGGAATTGGTATGGTGCGTATGCATAGAAGATTTACACACACATATCGCCAATTGAGATGACACGATCTATCGAATCCTATATGGATTCGATATATATGGTACGCGTTGGTTCGGGAATGATAATCATGTTAACCGGCTGGCGTCACTGGCGGATCCAGGGGGGGGGGGGGAGAATCAGGAACAAATGTCCCCCGACAGGATTTTTTTTTTGCGGCTGGGGGGGGGGGGGCATTCAATGCAAGTATGTCCCCGCGCGTTCCCACTTCATCGTAAAATCCTAAACATTGTCTTTGCAGCAGTCAAAATCCAGTTTTCCACAGTAAAAAAACGGACAATTTCGCGCCGCTTTGCGGCATGACACAAGTTTTGCAATTGTTTATACACATTTTGAAAATAGGAAAATTAATGTCTTAGGTGTCTGGCAGAGGCTCTCCTTGGCTGTAATTTGCTGGCCCCAGAGCCCACCCCTTCATAAAATATTAACTTTCAAGCGGGCTACATGTTTAGCTAGCTAGTCTGCCGAGTTCCGAAAAAGGCGACGCGAACGCAAGGACGCGGATATCGGCACCCGGAAGCTGCTCCAGCGGTGCCGAACTTGCTGGACCGAAGAGCTAATAGTGGGGACGAGGCCAGGACCCCAAGCCATCTCCCACCAGGCTCCTCCAGATCTACAGGGACCATTTATGCGCGGAAAAGTCGTTCTGCCTCTTGCTGCTTTCAAACCATTTGCACTGTTACCAGTTGCTTGTTAAAGTTCGGTGCATATGTATGCAGCTATTATTATCATATGTATTATTGAGCGCTGTCTGCCACCGGCAAGGACGCGGGAACGGGGGGGGGGGGGGGGGTGATCATAGTTTATGAGCTATAAATATGATTGGCCATAACTTCGTCAATTTCCATTGAATTTCCAGTTGAAAATAATGCCGACACTCTTCTTGAAAAGGCGCATCTTTTGATTGGTGATTCGTACCGGTAGCTGCAATGTTCGCTGCAGTAGAAGCAGTGGCGTAAGCTGAGTACCAGCTCATGCAGGGCATGACCTGGTTCTTTGGACCCGAGGCGCCCATGCAAAGCTGGCGGCCCCCTCTGGCCAGTGACGGCGCCCTTCCGGCCAGTGACCATGCCCCTCCGGTGAGTAACGGCGCCCCTCCGGCTAGTGACGGCGCCCCTCTGGCTAGTGACGGCGCCCCTCCGGCGAGTGACGGCGCCCCTCCGGCCAGTGACTCTCCTTCCGCACCGTGCGGAAGGAGGGGCAAAATTTTCCCTGCAAAATTTCGCCAATATTGGTGGCGCCCTTGTCGATCGGGTGGCGCCTCTCAAGGCAATGACCTGGGCCTTTGTGAATTTCTGCGCACGTCACTGGTAGAAGCACCTCCACACATTTATTTACACACAAACACATTTACGGGTATAGCACATATATGTATACACATGCACATTTATGGGTATGACTTCAGGTTTACGCAACACCTCTCCAACTCCACTCATGCAACGCTATAGTGCAAACATTCACATTTCACGCATGTAAAATAGTAATATTTTGTTCTTCTAATTATCACAAATTGCCCAGCGAACGAGGTTGTTACTTGTTGTAGTAGTGTTGTCTACATATTCTGATTCAAGGATATACTTTTGCCGATATGACGTCACGACGAATTTTGGTGACGCCAGATTGCTGTGACGTCACACGTAAAAAGTATGAATATTTGTCAAATTATGACAAATTGGTACTTTTCTCTCTCTCGCAAAAACGAATGCCAAAACCGTAATCAAGACACTCTTTTCCATCATTCCACGTACTTTTTCCAAGGTGTACACTATTCCTTTTAAAGCAGTAGAGATCACTGACATGCATCACATAGCAGCTGACTAGGTGGTCTTTGCCAGAGTAAAATGTAAAACATTGGTCACATCTCGTCACAGACCTAGTCGACTATCGCTAACATTTGGGGCATGGCTGGAAAGGCTTCGAAACTTAAGGTGTTCACTGTGTAACGCTGTTATGTACATACGATTATAATATTGTGTGCTTCGGTGCATTTGGTACATCACGCTATATAACAAGTACATACGTTTTAACGTATTTTCCGTCTCATCTGGGCATTTGATATGTTGTCATACCACCGAATCAACGGTTTAACCTACCGTATACAATTCAACCATATAACATGCAGCAGCAAGAACCCGACACAATTTAACTTTCGAGGCAAATGTACAATTTTAAAAGCATAAACACCAGATTCAACGGCGAGGAACTTTGAAAGTTACATGTGGGACTGTTACAGTCGGTACAGCTGTCCCGCCTGTTATCGAGGTGTTACAAAC